>JAOWAT010006907.1:0-12674 GCA_028571025.1 Longipedia americana | reverse complement strand
CTCCAAAACTGAGCAAAGAATCCAAAAACTGAGCCCAAAAAACTCCGAAACTCACAAATACGAAATTTTTAGGTACCAGGGTCACCTAAAACTTGCAAAAAAAGCCTGATATGACTCAAGATTAGTGTTTGAAACAAAATAATTCATATCAGGGTAAAACGTTTAAATTAGACACAACATACATCATGAGGTCATTGTCCCTTTTAACATATTATTAAGGCGATAAAAAAACACTACAGTGAAAATTCGACCATCTCCTATTTTAAAGGAGGTCTCAGATTTTCTTGCATATACCAAAAGATCAACTTGTAGTCAAATATTTATTTCATTTTTTCCAAATATAAAATGAATCACCTCATTCCTTCCATAGAAGTAAAATGTACTTTTTGGGCTAATTTACTTCGTAAATTAAAAGGAAGCGATTCCTTTCAAATTTGCAAAAAATGAAAAAATGTATGACTACAGGTTGATCTTTTGGTATATGCAAGATAATTTGAGACCATTTTTGAAATCAGAGAACCTTTGACTTTTTTTACAGCCTCAATATTATACAATCTTCTAAACATTGGTCCCCACATTGGTCCCCACCATTTCCTCTGGCCTTTCTCTGCTGGGAATGTATTGCTTCAACCTTTTTTGCGTGGACCTTGCGGCCATTTTGCACACTTGACAGAACCATCCTTTGGAAATGTCGTTAAACTTCTCTCTGAAGTTTTCATTGAGGAATCCATAGAGCACCGGATTCGAGCAGGCCGAGCTCATTCCGCACAAATGACAGATGGCGTACGTGACTAGCATTTGCTCCTCGCTGGAGAACAAGTTCCCCGGTGCGGTGTCCATGACAATGTTGAAGATGTTCAGCGGCAACCAACTGAAAGAAAAGACAGAAATGGAAATGGGGTTTTTGGAAACTTGATCAGAGTTTCGCAAATACCATATGCGAGATTCTTTTAACCCTTTCGGCCCCTTTAAAGGGACACTGAAGTCAAAAATTAAGTTGAGCTGAAATCGAAGTACGTACCCTAAAATAATTTTCCAATTTAACAAAAATATTATTACACCCCTATATCAGCCCAGAATTGAATTCTGAAAAAATTTTGAGAGTTAGAATTTTTTGAAGTTTTATTGTACACCCTAGTCATTTTAACCTTATACTGTAAACATATGTGAAAATCTGTCACACTTCAAAACATCACAAAAATATGTGCGAGCTTTCTTGATCCAAATTTTATTCTAAATAGGATAAATTTTCACAGATTTTTGCATTACTAGTGTAAGGAAACTAGGGTGTGCAGTAAAATCTTAAAACATTCTAACTCTCAATATCTTTTTGATAGTTCAATTAGGGGCTAATATAAGGTCTTACCATTATTTATGTTAAATTGGAAAATTATTTTAGGATATATTCTTCAATTTAAGCCCAACTTAATTTTTGAGTTCAGTGTCCCTCTAACTTTCATTTAGGACAAAATTGGGGTTATCAAACTTTTCGAAACATGACACAAGAAAAAAAGCTAATTGTAAATAATTTTAAGCTAAAAATAGGGTTACTCAAACTCTAATTTTTCAACCTATATCTTAAAATTACAGTAAAGATAGTTCCACTAAACAAAAAATTTCCAAATGAAACCTTTTTAATCATGAAACTTGTATTTATTCTCATGCCATCTTATTCTATATAAATAAAACTCTGCGAGCAAATTGTCGACCATCTTTAAATATTTTTACTCATGTTTCATGATGTTTTTCGGAATTTTTATGACATTTTCTTGTTTTCAAAACATTTCTGCAATATTTCTGACTCTAAAAAAATTAACATCTTTTGTATATTTATGATAAAATAATATCAAATTACTGCTTTAATTAATAAAATGTTTCTGTTACAAAAAGTCGACCCTGAGGAAAAAGAATGACTTCAATAAAATTTGATTGTCCCTTGGGAATATAATCTTTGTTATGAAATCATTTCGAGAGTTCAATCAAAGCACAGTGGATCATTGACATCATTTTGTGTTCATAAAAGAGGTACTGAATTTAGGGAATGATTGTTTTTTCTTTGAGACAAATAAGGCGGCAATGCTCTACTGTGATAGGTTTTCCTAAACAGGGGTGTTTTTCTTTCTCTTATTCACAGCAAAAATAACTTGCTGATTTCAATAATTTTTACAGCCTGCATACCATGAGAGTATAACCAGCTTCGATATTTGATCAAAACTACCTGTTTTGAAAAGGGAGATAAAGCATTACAAATTATGAGCGAGAAATAAATATTCAAAAGGGGTATTAAATTAAAAGTTCTGTCTGCACTCTCAGTCATTTGAAGTCAATGGAATAAAGCAAGCTAGCAAAATATTTTGCAACGTATGTCTGGAAGTTGAATGATTTGCAGACAGTCGCAATTTATATGTTGCTTGCCTTCTTGCCAAATGAAACGTTCTAGGGTGTTATCATACCAAGGCGGACACAAGAAACTGTCAGAAGTGGGGTCTTGTATCTTTTTAGGAGGGGGGGGGGAATGATAGAACTAAATGATCTGTGTAATAAGTTTTACCCCTTATATATGCTGTATCTTCAAAACAAAAAATCCTCAGAAATAATGATAAGAACTCAGCATAAACACAAAACATAAAAATGAAGAACCAGTTCAATATTTCAAAAATTATGATTGATTGATTTTAATTAAGCATGGTGCTGGTTATGAAAAAATAATAATCAAATAGTCTAAACATTATTATCATAATTGTTTTTGCAATGCTAATCTTTGCTTGATTTTATATTAGGTATTAATTTTGTTTAGGTTTTTAAAGAGAAACTGTAATACCTAATAATCATTTGATCATAATTGAGTAATTTATTTTTTCCTTCTCTCTTCTCTTTAATAAGACTAATGTAAACATGCTGAATTAGATTGATATGATTATTAATTATTTAGTGCATAAAGTTGAGTGATTGGCATTTTGATTATGAGGTAAGACCAATCAAAATTGAAAGTTTCCAAAATGGTACAATATAAATGCATGTAATTCATTTTGGTTTCACTTCCATTTTACATTTGCAAAATGTATTAATCGCTTTGAATTAAATTTAAGATGTGCCTTGAGAAAAGGATTTTTCATAGAGTATTGTCAAATCAAAATAATTTAAGTTGCCGCAAACTCACTCAAATTTATTGGTGATCCGCTTTAAATTCTCACTACATTGCAGAAGCGTTTACTTTAATCTCTTGTTTCTGACAGCATTAAAGTTGCTACAATCTCAAGTCTATTCAACTTCTCAATGTAAAATTGAATTTTTTCAAAAAGATTTTGATAAAAATAATTTTGAAATCATATTTTGATGAAAATGATTTTGACAAGTCAATAAATCTTGCTGATTTTTCAAATTGATATAAGGTAACTTTCCACTGTTATTTTTGCGAACAGATGGGATGCCCGGTTATGTTCATTCCCTCCTATCATTTAGATTGCATGCAGAGTTTTCAATTCTCTCTCCAGACTAACTCTGAGAGAGCATTGGCATTCTATGAGAGATAACTAGGGGCAGTGTACACATTTATGTAATTCAGTCTTTTAATTTTGACTCAAAAAAGTTCATTGTCTTTTCCACATAGAGTCTTATTTTTTCTGTCACACGGTTGAAATTCAACTGATTTTGGAAATTTTGTAACTAGAGGGAGTGTGCACATTTACAAAATTCAGTCTTCAAAATATTGACTCAAAAAAGTTCATTGTCCTCTCAACTCGCATAACACAATTGTGATGAAGGGCAAATCGGTCATAATGTAATTTTCAAAAATTTTCCGGAGAAAATTGGCTCTAACTCTCAAATTATGCATCGCAGAAAAAAATTAAATATTTAGTTGATTTGCTACATTGCATATTTTGAGAGTTAGAGCCATTTCTCTTGGGAAAAAATTTGAAAATTGCGTTATGACAGATTTGCCATTCATCACAATTGTGTAAAGTCTTATTTATTCTTTTAGATGGATGCTGTCTCTTTTTTCCGATTTTGATATTTAAAAATTTTGATAACTAAGGTTTCATGGTTGCTGGGGTTAAGATACGTATTTTATAATATCTTATAACAGTTGTGAAAATATTTGTTACATGAAATTTTCAAAAACATTTTTTCCATTTTCTACTACAATGATAAATGCTCACATATACATATATAAATGATACAGTCTTTTAATTTTGACTGAAAGTGAAAGCCTAAGTTTTTTCTGTCACACTATTAATCTTCAAATGATTTTAAAATTTATAAGTACAAAATTGTACATCAATGAATTGGATATCCATTAGATAATATCCATTCTTATATTAGACCTATTCACAAAATCGAAAATTTCACAATTTTACACACTGCACAGGCAAATTCAAAAGACTTTGGACCCAAATGAAGATTTCTTTAAAAAATTTTCTTTCAGTAGTCTAGGTGTTCCTGGGCCTGAAAGTTTACTTCAATGAAGAAACAACTGAAAAATCTCAGTAATATTTTCTGAATAAAATGAATTCAAAGGTATTATCATGTATTGATTGTTCTTAAACTTTGAGCAATTCATCCACAAAACATTATAAACATACCTTTGATAATATTGCCCTTGAATTAATTATTAAATTCCAAGTATCATTTTGAATTCTACCACACGTGGACCACGTGGTTTTCAGATTACATAAAAAAGTTTTTGTTTAAAACACCTAGGAGGCTTAAGTTTTTGCAAAAATTTCCTTTACTTCATAAATAGGACTCTATTGTCTCTTGATTCAGCCTATGCAATACCCATATTACGACTTAATGAATAGGCTTAGTCTAACAAATAATGGACTAAATCTTGGACTAAATTTTTTTGTACATCTTTCAATATGTCTCTCCCCAATAAAGTAATAAGTTTGCGTATTGTGCACACAAATTGTTTTCTGTTGTTCATTTGATTGGTAGAAGTAATTGCACGGGGATAATCGGTAATCCCACATTCATCCAGATCTCAGAGACCAAAAAAATAAAAGATTAAAAGATCTGTTTAAGCTTTAATTAATTGCTTCAGTAAGATATGGGACTGATGAGCATAAAAGACTAGCTTTATGGAAAACTAATATTTGTATTTGTCAGTCACAAATGAGTAGCAAAATTGGGAATAACTTTTTATGGCCTTTTTGTCAATTGTTTCAAAAAAAACAGAGGGCTATTTTTTTTACAAAACTGAGAAAAATCTTAAAGCCAAAGAAAACAAAATTTTTCAATTATTAAAAGTCAATTTTTACTACATTTTTCTGCATAGTTAGAAAGGTTATATTTCGGCAATGCATTCCATAATCTAATTTACTTTCTGATCTGAAATTAAATAATTTCAGTTTCACATATCTTAGAATCTAAACTTTATCTAAACTTTAACCTACATATTAAAGAAAGTCACTTCAATGATGGCATTTTAAATGTTTTCCTTTGTGGTCTACTTCTTAGCAATAATATCCTAAAACAATGTGTTTTGGTGATTATAGGAAAGAATTCCAATGAGATAAAAACAGGAGGCAATGCTGGACTAAAACATCTTAAAACAGGTTCTATTGATATTAACAAAATGCATGGCTCTTGAAAATAGATATCCTTCTGAAACAATTCTCAGGCATATGATCGTATTTATTACAAATATGGAATCAGGTGGAGTTCCTGGTGATTTTAATGGATTTGTGAAATTACTATTGTCTAAAATATTGTCAAAGACAACTGCATGCATCAGTTTTTGAGAGTTTTGTTTAAGACTCCTAAATCTAAGGTGGGTGAGAAATTTAGATGAAACAGATGAAAGAAAGAAGGAAAGAATTTATGGTAAGAGATAGGAATAGGGAGAGAAATAGCGGCAACCCACAGGGCATTACACCGCAGTGAGTCAATGCCAAGCAAGGCATTGCTAGAAAAGGATATTAGAATATCGAACATTTATTGCTTATTCACTTATTGTATTAAATGACAAAGTTGGGCAAAGTTTGGATCATCATAGGTGGGCAGAGATATTGCAATCTTTAGAGTACGCAAATTACGCATA
The DNA here is from genome assembly GCA_028571025.1 of Longipedia americana. Taxonomy (NCBI): domain Eukaryota; kingdom Metazoa; phylum Arthropoda; class Copepoda; order Polyarthra; family Longipediidae; genus Longipedia; species Longipedia americana. The sequence goes on along the minus strand of JAOWAT010006907.1, from coordinate 6,631 downwards.
ATAATATTTTAGTTCTTGTTGACGTACACTGTTGCAAAAGAAAATGCGTTCGTTCTTGCAAAATAATATTACGTTCATTAACGAAATACATTTCTCCATCAATTTCAATTAATGCAAAAATATGGGTCAGTTAACGCAATAATTTGCGTTAAACATGCTCAATGGAAAATTCTGATGGTTTCAGTGACTAACTCAAAAATAATATCGGTCAGTTGATGCAATAATTTGTGTTAAACTTGCTTAATGGAAAATTATTATGGGTGTCCGTGGCTCACTCAAAATTCTGGGTGAGCCATGTCATATTTTCACAACAGTGTATCGGCAAACCTGTGCCTTTTCAGAAATAATCCTATCGGGTCGAAAGGGTTAAATAAATTCTGGAGGAAAACTTGCATAGTTCTTTAACTTTGTTCGGTTCTTTTAGAAAAATGTTTACAAAATCTCTTATTTTTATCTAAATCTTTCCAAAAGAACAAATTTTCCATGATTAAATGATCAGGAAAGAGACTTTTGCGCTAATGATTTGCATTTTTTTCTGAAAATGGTTGCTTCTATTGTTAAATAAGCAATAAAAGACCAATAATCGCGACTTTTTCTCAATTTTGGCATTTTTGACATTTTTAAGTTTTATTGTTTTCTCTGTCTTTGGCGAAAAATCAGCTTTCAGTTTTGAACATTTTGGCAAAAAAAAGTTTTAAATGAAACTGAAAGTGTTGATTAATGATTTGTTTGCAACCACTAGAAAAATTACTTAACCCAACAAAAGAGGACCAGGATTTTTCATAGCATTGGAAATAAATTCTGCATCTACCTAAAAATCACAAGAATTATTTCATGAATAATATTCTAGTCTATACTCAGCTTATAATTTTGGTCATTAAATTAATAAAAATATAAGTTTTTACATAAATCTACTGTATGTAAATTAAAGAAATGAGTTGATATCATTTTATTCATTTTATAAACAGAAATCTGAGTTTTCAATGTCAATTGTAATTTAAGGCCTTATTGTCAAACATAGGATCAAAATTTTGTCAATATATAAATTCACTGAAATTCTTTCTTAGGCCGTGTTGCCGAGAATTTGTTTGGTCTACCTAACTTGTTTGGACCATCAAACTTATGTAGTTCGGTTTACCGAACATTTTATTACATAAGTTCGATTGTTCGAACAAGTTTGGTTGACCGAACAAAGTCTCGGCAACATGGCATTAAATTTAATTCTGAGAAAAAGGCTTCTTCAATGCAAAGAAGTTCGAAATTTTTACCAAATCATGACCAAATTAACATTTCTGAAGAAACTTTTTTTTTAAAAATCCTGTTTGTTTTGGTGCATTATCGGATTAGATGACTTGGTCAAGAAATTACACATTTAGCAAGAAAAGAGTGAAAATGAAAATACACAGGATTTTTGTCAACAATTTATATATACAGTCAAGTTCACCTAAAATTGCTTTTGTATGGCAATTTAAATGTTCATTGGATTTTGGATAGTGGGAAATTAATATTTTTTATGATTTAAGTCAAACAAGCCCAAAAGCCGAGCATAACCTGCGGGTATTTTACAAAGATCTGATTATTTGAAATCCCAAATATTGAAACTCAGGAAAAACTTCAAAAAATGAGAATGATCCGCGAAAAATATTAAATGATGATGCTGCGCCGCCAAAAATGACATCTCACTGATGAACATCCATCATATTATGGAAGATGATATAATCTTTAAGGTGTTCCAGTTTTTTTAGTCTGAGACCAAAATTTTTCAAAATGTAAGTGGTAGTTCATTCAAATCTATGGTATATTCTGAAGCCCTTTGCAAAATTTTAGACTCTGAAAGTGTACCAAAAGTGCACCATTTAAGAAACAAAGTCCATATCTAATCATTCCTTAGTTCATTCTATGAAGAAAATTGAAACTTTATAATGTACTTTTATCAAATTTGCTAATTTTTGCTCAGACTTAAAATCTGCAAGGAGGCCTCATATGCGTAGCGAATTCACTCACGGAATTCGGGATGATGAACTTGCGTTGACCCGCAAGTAAAAATTTGGCATTCTAGATGAACTTCATTGAGTTATTGAAAAAAGGTAAACTTATTTATTGTAAATTTTACCAGAAAACAATTTTCAAAGATTTAGTGAAATTTTCATTTCTAAAATAATTTTTCTCAATGAAGAAAAAGCCTGATTAGTGTACATGACATCAATTTCTTAGATAGAAAAACTTTCATTTTTTGATGAAAGAAATTGGAAAGAAAATTGATATCTGTAAAAATTAAAATTTCTATTTTTTATTGAGGTTTGTCACTAGTTTAATTTCTTACTACTTATCCATTATGAATTATCTCAGAGTTTACTTAGTAAAATTTAAAACTCTATTTTAAAAATGAAATGACAAATGTAATGAAAATGTTAGACTTATAACTAGGGCCGGACAAAGTTATGTGCAATGTAATAAAGTTTTAAAATGACCTGAGCGCTGGTCATATAAAGTTTACTTCTGTACAGGCTTTTCCACCTTAATAACACCACCTATTATTCATTTTATGAAGTAAACTTTAAGTGCCCAGCACTCTCCTGCGTGAGATTATTTTTGTAAATTTTCTTCACTAAGCCTAATTTTTTACCCTCATTTTACTTTCCCAGGTGGTACCACACTGGTCCGAGCAATTTTCCAATTTTGTCCTCCCCCTATTATAAGGGCATGTAATCCAATGATCTACTTTCAAAATGGGGCTATGATCTACTCCCAAAATGGTGCTATGATTTACTTAAATTGCATTATTCATGACTTCCCTATTGAACCAATTTATTTCACTAACACTGATATCACCAAATCAATATTATAGAAAACTTAAGTATTTTTTTAACAATTTTCAATATAAAAAATGAAAAACATAAATATTTGAAAAATTGATTCTTTTAGACATGAAAAATTCTGAAATATGGATTCTTCAAAATGGTATCATAACTATAGTTAATTGTCATTAAATACTTAATGAATGGTTAAAAATTGGTTCTAATTGATAAGGACAATCAAAATTTTACACAATAGATTTAACAAATAAAATTGACCCAACAGATCATTAATTTATATTGCTGAATACAAATATTATAATGGTGTTCAAGAAAGTTTTGAAAATTTTAGAAATTATTTGGAATAGACTTACAAATGGTTTACTTCTTCATAGCAATTCTTGAGGCTATTTACAAAATAGTTTTAGAAATCGCGTTAAATGTATTTTTCATTTTTTATTTTGCTGCAGGTAATGGTCCTTGTTTGATGAGGCGATCATGAAAAATAGAAGAAAGAAAATTCATTTTTGCTCATCAATAGAAATCAAATGTACAGTGTCTGTAATCTAGCATTTCATTGGGAATTCGGAAACGGTTTTTGTCTTTTATTAGTGAAACTTTCGGGCAAAAACAATTTAAAGTCTATATTTTCAGGCTCTTCTTTCGAGTTTGCGGTTGAGTAATAACATAAGATTTCATATTTTTGAGTTTTTGCAAATTGTGAGCTGAATTTTTCAAGAAAAAATTGAGTTATTCAAAAATTTGCTCTGCATTTTTGAAATTTCTCAAGTTTTTCAAAGAAATTAAAAAAGTCATATGGGAATTTCATTGAAAAAGTGACCATTTTTAGATAGAATAATCAAAATCTTACAAATAGTGCATAAATACATATATAAGCAATTCTGAAAGCATTAATGGAAAATACCCCTTTTTAACAAAATACTCAACCATGAACAGTTTTACAAAAATATGATTTTCGTGAAATTTCCTATTTGTGAGTTTTTCAATTTTTGGCTTCGAGTTTTTCAAAAATTTAGCGCTGAGTTTTGGAACATTTTGCAAAAAGCCTGATATTCTCAATCTAGAATTAAAAGTTCCATACAAAAACGACCAGTACTCCCAACGAGCACGAGACCGTGTACCACAGCGGCCTTTTGATAATTCAAGTGAAAAATCGAAAAGCCACACCCTAATGTTGATTGTTGAAATTTATCATATATTGCACAATTTTGCAAGGTTTTAAATTTTTTGAAAAAAATTGCAAAATTTTTTTGGAAAAGTTCAACAGTTCTGAAAAATTGCAAGTGTTCAAAATTTTGATTTTTTGTTGAAAAATTACAATATATTTTGAATAATACCAAAAACAGTTGAAGACGGATTTTCACAATTTTTAGGATAGAAAAATGCATAAAAAGGGCTTTGATGCTTAATATTTTCTCATGTGCTTTGCGCGTGAAGGCAATTTTAGGACAGGAAAGATGTTTGTGAAATGCTTATTTTTTCGGAAATTGGTAGTCAAGGATGCTTATAAATCAGATGCTTAGAAAAGAGAGCGTATGACTTATTTTGAGCACTCAACCATATCTTTCATCAAAATCATTGAGCGATTAGAAAGTTGTTCACCAAGTTTAAGATGAACAATTGTGAGGCATTTACAGTAACATTTCGAAAAAAGACGTAAAAATATTCCTGACAGTTGCGAATACTATCATAGAAATTTCAGATGTCCAAAATTTGTTGGTCAGGTTTGGACCAAATATATCTGTCGCAAGAGATAAAATGGAGATTAATTTTAGGAATCTTACCTAAAATGTCTAGAATTATATTAAAATAAGAATCTCACTTTCGATAGGTGCTAATCGGTACTGACAAGAATTGATTGAACTGTAGAAGACTTAGTATTTGATCAATGAAATAGCATAGTTCAGCACAAGGAATTTGTGCTTTATCTTTTGTCTGAACTATAATAAGCAAGACAAATACATTTGATATTGAGGGAGGGGGGAGGTGATCAAGTATTATATCACTTGTCAATATTTTATGATTCAAATCATCAAGAAATCCGTCCCACCTTGTCATTTTATGAGCAAAAAATCTTTATCAAATTAACTTTGGGTTGGCACGTGATCCGGAAGTTGCTTCCGCTTCCGCAGCCAATTTTAGAAGCCCTTTTTGAAAGCAATTTGATTTCCAGTAATTTATTGCGGTCCTTGTCAGTGAAATTCTGGTAAATAACCAGAGGAATTATTTGATTTGTGTGACAAAAATTAGGGAAACCAATGTCTTTGCTACCAAAATAGAAGTTGTCTTCCAAAATCAGCTTCCAAAAGTGGCTTCAGCTTCGGAAGCGGAAGCAATTTCCAGATCACATGCCAACCCTTACAGTTACATAAATCTTATTATTTATACATACATTCCAAATTTTCTTCTTACATAAAATGTGAGCAACAACACTAGACTTATATCATTTTATCATTTGCTCAACAAATATTTTTGCAGCTCAAATCAATGAGCATTCTAGCACAGCACCACTTTTATTAACCTTTTGATATTTAATTTGCTGTGAGGTTCCTCAATTCCACCTTTTGGAAAAGTTTTATGTTTTTGAAGAATTTGAAAGAGCTTGATGGACATGTGGCATGAGGGGGGGGGCTCAATATCACAAATGCCTCATTTTTTCTTAACTTCATGTCCAACTATGTTAATGCTGATAATCAAAAGATTTATGTGAGAGGCCTTTTTAATGAGTTTTTTATTTGAGTGAGTAGATTATAAGATTAGAAACGGGAAAAGTTTTATTTCTTATCAGTGAGCAAGTGTATCAAACTGATGTTGTCTCAAATTCCAGCATTTATTTAGAGAACAAATATTTTTAATCATAAATTATGTATTGTTAATATCAGAAAATTTCCCAAACTAAGATATAGTGTAATTTTTAAGTAATGTTACTTTACCATACATTGAAAAATCAAGCAATTTCATGGAAATTACGTGATTCTCCTTTGTCTGAAAGCCCATAACCGAATAAGGCATACAACCTCTTAGACCGATCTATTCATATGCTTTGTTGAATTTACTTTGTTTCAAATATTGCACGATAGACATATTAATTTTGATACCAATTAAAGAGATTTGTCATAAATCAATGCACATCCTATTTGTACTTGTATTGAATTTTAAAAAAATAATTGTCTGCTATAAAGTATTTATGAATGACGTTTGGTCTTGAAATTTTTCCAATGCTGGAGATCCTTTGAAATGACAGATGGGAATATGACTTCTCAAATTTTGTATCTTTAGAGCTAGGAGATATCATTCTCTTCAGCCAAATTTTTATAGGACCATTTGAAATATTAATGGTTGATATTTGGGTGAGCATTTCAAATTCTGTCAAAAATATACTTCCGCCATCTCAAAATAGATATGGCCGTTCTCATATTTGTCACATGTTGCTATTTTGCGGAATTTAATCCACACTTTTATGAAGCAAAAACTGTTCATCAAATTCTGCAAAAAGCAACATGTGACATAGACACGAGAACGGCCCTATCCATTTTGAGATGGAGGAAGTACCATAAAAGTTCAGATTGTTGCATACGAGTTTACGAGTATGCACTATTTTGGTTGTGTAACGTGAGAAAAAAAAAACATGAAAATGTGAAATTTTTTGTAGAGCAGGCTGTCCATTTCGCGATTTGTTTTCGCGATTTCTCGGCGCTCGTTTGACCGATTGAGGCGTGCCACACGCCAAAATTTGCGCAATAAAAATTAGAAACTTTTTTATTTAATGACCCCGTGCCGAAAAACGCCGAAAAACGCCGATTTTTGGCGTTTTT
>JAOWAT010006796.1:0-12676 GCA_028571025.1 Longipedia americana | reverse complement strand
ACAATGCTTTTCACAAAATAAGTGCTTTTTTGCATCATATTTTGTTGACGACAAAATTTTGAAAAATTCTAAAAATTCCGTAAATCCTGGTTTTGAAATTTTTGCTCAGTTTTGTGAAAAATCTCGTATCTCAGTTTTGACATTTTCAGTGAAAAAAAGCCTGAACGTTGTTTATTTTTAGAACATCTGCTGATAAACAAGAACAGGTATTGTTTTCGGGACTTCAGGTTGAAAATAATGCTTGGCACTTTAGGTCTTCAGGAATTTCTGTGAGCTCAGGGTACACTCTGAGCTCTTACAACATAAAATGACTCAGAAAGAAACAAGATGAAGAACAAACTCAGTGGAATTGGGACCAAAATCCTTCATTTACTTCTTATCATTCCTAATTTAGCTTATTAGGTAAGATAAGAGTTCCAGCCAGTCTAGCAGCCTGTAACCTATAATTCTTGAAACCAATGACAAGAAGGAGAACAACAACTAGTGTAAACCTAAGACTTCGATACTTCTGACAACTTTCTTTGGTCTTAATGTGACCGTAGAATGCAAAGGACCTGACGCAAGAACCAATATCCACTGAATTTTTAACATTGGCCCAATTCCTTGAAAGAGCTACAATTTTCATATTTCCTGAGAAATAAATGCTTTTGCAACAAAGTGTATTAACAATAATAGTCCTTGGAAGAAATTTTGTGAGAGTCGTAGCGTCATTGTTAATGCTATCTCTCTTGTCAAACTTTTGTAGGCGGACACAGTGATTCCGAAGCACTCTAATGAAACCTTTTTTGAAAATTTGATTTTGTTACCAATAGCTCTTGAAATCAAACTTTGGCCACAATCATTTTGGTCGGTTTGATTTGAGTCCAAACAGAATCAATCATTGCCATGCCTGGATTTTTGCTCTAGTATGTGTGCTCAGTATCAAAAGTACCAAAATCGTTGGATCAGTTTGGGCATGGGGTGCGGACTAACAAAATAAAATGCACTTCTTTGTTGAGAATCCTCACAATAACAAAAACATATTTAACTATCTAATGGAGGATTAGATCCTGCAAGCTTTCGTGTCGTTGTTTAGATATTTAGATGGATTATATATTGACTAACAGATGATAATGGGAGCGATGAAATATGGATAGAATATCTCTCAAATAAATGTTAGTTAAGATATCAGATAATCAGAGATCAATGTTCTAGATTCCAGTTTTTATGTCATCATAAAATAAATACCCCTGTCTTTTTTTCTTTTAGAATTTACATTTTAGAACAAAATAATGTAAATTTGCCAAAGAAATGAAATGTAAAATCTAAAATCAAATGAACCCAATATATATTACGAATTATATTCCAGACGGGAAATTATGAAAACGAATATTAGATTTTAAAAATACACGGCACTGCCTGGACACACTCAAAAACAGTCTTAGAAAATATCCAGGGTCTGAAAAGTACAAAACTGATATTCTAATCGACAGTCTCAATTATGGTTGTAAGCAAAGGCTTCATAACAAGCAAGAATTTGCAATTTGTACGATTTTATGAATGAAAATAATGCTGAATACGAATGTTATCAGTGTTTAGCGGTTTCACAAAATTCACAGTATGTATCAATTTCAATATTTTTGCTTCATTTATCCTGCATCATAATTTAACAAGAAATTATATATTTCCTACCATGAGACATTCCATTATAAGCTTGCATCTGTGAGTAGTACGAATTGGACCCTGCCTGCTTCAAATAGGCATCAATTTCCTCCTGCGTGTGACCGGACTGCTGTATTGCAGCTGCATCGTACCAAGCCCTATGGTGAGCTGCAAGTGACGCAGCTGATGCAGCTGCCACAGATGCATTGGAGGAAGAAGCAGCAGCTGAATGAGGGGGAGGAGGGCCACCTGTGTCCACGAGGGGAGAAGAACAAACGCCGCTGCTATCCATCACAACCATTGGGAAAACTGGTTAATCTTTATTGGTCTCTTAATGAAAAACTAGTTTTTCTTTTAAAAGTTCCACCACAATAAGATAAACTGGTTAATCTTTAGTTGTATCTTAATGAAAATCTAGCTTATCTTTTAAAAACCTGTTTTAAAATTCCACCACAAAAGGGTAAACTGGTTAATCTTAATGTCTCCAAGAAAAACTAGTTAAACTGTTAAAATCATGTATCTTAAATTTCTCTCTAAAATTTCTGCTGAGGTACACTGATCATCTTTTATCTATTTTGACTTTCTCCAGATTAGAAATAGAATGGTCTCTAAATGGTGGTGACAAACTAAATAAGAATCTTAATTATTGATAAAAATCTATGCTAGTTTAGAGATTATCTACACTGCACTGTAATTTCAAATCACTTTTCTTTCATTTCACAATTGGCAATTTCATAAGAAATTATTTTGCTATCTTTTTTTCAAATTGTCTTCTTTATCAATTTCCTTCCAAAATAAAGTCTTTCCACAAATATTTCTGATGATGGTATAAATGGCTCTTTTGGTTATCTTTCACTTTTTCAAACACTAATTTGAAAATTGCCTTTTCCCGGAAAATTATTTTCTGAATTAAGTGATGAAGTTTATTTGAAAAGTGTGTCTGTCTGTGAGAGTGCCACAAGTCAAAAAAATTAAAGACAGAGCATCCAGATAAGATGAGATGAACTGATATAATAAACAGATTTATAACAGGCTGTTGAAAATGCACCAAAATTCCTCTTTTATCAAACAGGAATGCCCCTGGTATGTATACAACTTGTGTATGGCTTATGTGTCTAGCACTACTATCATATCTGTCTTTCACTCTTGACTATCAAGATCTTAGATCGATCAATTGGTTGATCTTTTGGTTTGGAGATAGATAATATTCCCTTTCAATGGAATTTCTTATATTCAGTTTAGTTGGGTTTTGAATTGGAATTAACTTGAGTAAACTATGTTCAGTATCTATTATCTGATAAGGCTGACCACTACACTTTAATCTCTCCAGCTAAACGGTTTTTAGTTGCTTCCATTATCTATTTAATCACCATTACACTTTAATTCATCTCCTTTTTTATGACAACAAAATTTTCCTTCTTTTTGCCCTTTCCAAGCAATATAGTATAACTAATGTTGAAAACAGTTTTATGAGCCAGGGCAATTCCGGGAAATGTAAGAAGAGCACTTCCTCTATATGCAGTCTTTATACACTGGAAAAGGCTCTAAAGATCATAGATAGATCTGAAATGATGATCTGACCACTATCATAGAAATGAACACACTGTTATTATTACATTGAGCAAGCAGCAAGGCAAAGGCAGTAAGGCATTGCAAGAAGCAATATAAGAAGATTGCGATTCGATTGTATTTACGGCACAGAGGAATAGCATATCTTGTTTGAAAGAATGGTTCTTTCAAGATCGAAATAAAAAGCAAAACGAAGAAAAAGAGAAAAAAAGAGAGCGCACTTTTATGCTTTTATCATCATCAATTCAAGACACATTGAGAGAGATACATACACATACATTTATTCACATACAAAGATAGATGATACAAGACTTTTACGAGATGGCTGCAATGCAAAAGACCAAGAACGGTACAAAAAGAACAAGTCCATATCACATATCATATAGAGAACGATTTCTTTAGTTTAGATCCACAAGACCATTATTCTTTTCTTCCTTTAGTTCTATATATTTCACTTTCTTAGTCTCTATTCCTATTCCTATATTTCTATTCCTATTCTCTAAGCTCTGAGTTAAGTTTACTTTAGGCGATGAATCTATCTACATTGCATTCAAGTTGACTTTAGGGAAAAGAAGATACATACTCAAACATGTGATAAAACCAGTCGTTTGTTTATTCCTTCATATTGGGGTCTATTTGGCTCTGAAGGGAGTCAAGTAGAGGGCAAGAAGTAAGTAGGTATGGAATAAAGATTTCTCTATTTGATCATAGAATTTGCAGTGATGATCTTTAAGAGAAGAAGGAGAAGAAGAAAAAGAAGAAGACGAAGAAGAGAGTATATCATAGTCATCATCATCATCATCGTTATAAGAAGCTAAGCATAAGAAGGAAGAGATAGAGGAAGAAAGAGAGAAGAAAGAAAGTTCTATCCAATCAGAGATAAGATCGGGAGATTGAGCGACCAATCAGAGATGATCTGCAAGTATATCGAGTGACGGAGACAAAATTATCTTAACTCCTCCTTTATCGCGGTTTAGAAGAATGTCTGTGTTTGTCTCTAGATATCTATATGAGTGAATGAGTGAGTGTGTGACTTATCTATCTTGATATGAACTTTTAACGATATAGAAATGGCACACGAGCATTCATGTATGGTTTTATTGGGGGTAAATAGGATAATAAAAGGTAAATTGAACAAGACATGAGAAATTACTTGTGTTGTTCTGATGATATCATTAATGTGAGTTGTGTTTTTAATTATCAACTTCAGGAAATCTTGCAGTTATCCAATGACATCTGTTTTGTATCTATGTCCCCATCTCTATACAAAAGACCCCTGGATTTTAACAATGTGTGACCACATTTGATTTCAAACAGATACGAGATATCAACTCTGGAGTTTCTACCAAAAGTTTAATGAATTTTATAACGTAAGAGAAAAAAGTCATAGATAGCAACTTAGCATGTCCCTCAAAAGTTTTGTATGCAATTCATATCAAAGCGTCGTTTCACCCTTATATCTAGTACTGCTTTTTGAGAGAGTCAGTGTTCAATTAAGTTTAGTAAACCATAACATCACTGAAAGTCTTTCTCTTCTTTTTCTTCCTTTTTGACAAGAAAAATGAACTGAGAATTTGGCTTATTTGGTTGATGCAATATGGGGAAAAGAGGAAATTCAAACAAACAGAAAAGAAAAAAGTTTTTCTCCCTCTTTTTAGTTGAGCCATTTTAATTAACTACTGTTGTGTTTGTTTTATAATTACAGGCATATAGTCAATACAACAATAAGATTTTGCTCTTTTTTAGAGATGATTTTGAAATCATATTGGGCAACTTACAAACTATATCATGTTAATATAATTCTTGAGGTTTGAGTGGTTAATAGTTTTCAGTTGTTGCCTAGTGTTGCTATGACTATTTGACAAATTTTCCAAACAATAAATATTAGCTTTCAGAAAAAAAAATGATAAAGGTCAATAATTCTGATCTTTCATTGATAATAGCAAATACAAGAATTGTTGTTTTATAAGTACTTTTGCATTTCATGTATTTTTATGACCCGTTGTTGTATTAATTTGGAAGTTAGTTACTCACACAGAAGCACATTTTTCCCTCAATTATTTTAGTAAGTCTGAGGTAAACATTAGCTGTATATCTTTCCCTTTAATCTAAAGTCAAGGAAATAGCCCCTCAATTCATTTTAGTTATGCTCACTATTTTCTAACAGTAAACCATCAATAAAGCTGCTAATATAACATCATTTTTTGTAGATTTAGCATAAATTTTTAAGTTGTTCAGGAGAGTTTGTAGCCAAAGTGCCTTCCATAAAATATTATTGAAAAAGAGTAGAACTACTTCCAAAATAAAAAGCAAGAGATGAAATCGTTATACTCAATGAATTTTTTGAAAGAAAATGATTTTTTGATGGTATCTGTTTTCCTTTTTAGAAATGGATAACAACAATTGCCATTGACTTTTTGTTGTTTGAAACGCTTTTTTATTTTTTCCTTATTTACAAAAATTGTATTTCTCAAGATATTATGGTAAATTTATAAACAAACCCACTTCATCAATGAAATAGTGCTCGAACCTATCACCCAACAGCACTTTTTCACTCCCTTGCCTCTATGAATTCAGATAATATCATATTCTTTTCCTTAACTGATTTGTTATTTCTTCTAATTTTTATTAAATCTTCCAACTTTTCAGGACTACTATTTCCCGAATACAATTAGTCAAGGTTCTGAACTCTTCATTAATTTGATAATTAGTATTGCATAAATTTCTTTGTCCACTCAATCTGAGAGGGAGAAAATTGTGCTTAGATGGCGAGCTGTCCAAAAATTATCTCTTGTTAATCAAAGCAATTTATCCACTTCATTTTATTTGTCTTGATAAGAAGTAAGAAAGGATTTTGATTTTATAATGTAACCCTAATGTATGGAAGGAGAAAAAAATTCAAATTGCTCATGTTCACTGTCCAGTCTCAGGCTTTTTTCTTGACAAAAATTTGGTCAAAACTTAGCGTAAAATTTTCACAAAACTGAGAAAAAAGTCTCAAAACCAGGAAATACATAATTTTTTGATTGTGCGAGTTTTGTCTTAATTTCAAAAATTGCGGTTTTTGGGAAATATCTTGAAATTGTTTACAATTTGTCCCAAAAAATTGCATTAGAAGTTAAAACCTTCAAATTTAAGGCACATGTTGGCCAAAACTGAGATTTTTCTAGAAACTGAGCAAATTTCTTTTAAAACTGAGATTTTTTCAAAACTGAGCCTAAAAATCGTCAAAACCACAAAATACAAAATTTTTATCTTTTTTAACGGTCTAAAAAGCGTCAAAAATAAAGCCTGGACAGTCTCTCAGCGCAAAAATAAAAAAATGACGACACAGTCATTCCTGATCAATAAAATTTACTTCCTCCAACCCAAAATAGATAGTGAATATCTTGTGCTGTGTGCTGTTTCGCGGAAAAAATTACTTCAATGATTACTGAAATCATTGAAATTTTGCAGAAACTGAGCAATTTTTCCACCAAAACTGAGCAAATAATAAAAAACTGAGCCCAAAAGACACCAAAACTCACAAATATGAAATTTTTAGGTACCGGGGTCACCTGAACTTGCGAAAAAAGCCTGCATCTCTAGAGCAAGCAAAATTTAAAAGCTGAATAAAAATAATGCTGAATACGATTACACTCAAGAAAGATTTGTTCCCTTGATCCAAAAGTCCAAATATGATCATCATTTCCTACTCAATGATAAAGCACTATCATAAAATAATTCTTCTTCTTAGTGATTAGTGATATAGGGGTCTGTTAATCTAACGACACATATAGGACGCATAGAAAATGTCCTTAAGCCGCGACATTGTCGTTATTTCAAGAGGTTTATTTAGTAAATGACACATTTGTTGAGCTGTAAATAGGTCGTTATATCGAGATATGTCGTTAAATCGAGTGTCGTTAAATCGAGAGACCCCTGTATTATTGTTTACGATGTGTTTTAGGAAAGGTGCCCGATTTGTCATTCTGAAAAGGGGTTTACCTCTAAAAAAATGTTCTAAAATCTAGAATATCAGATATACAAAAGTGCTTTTATGATAAAGGATGATTGACAAAAAGCCTGATTTTAGAGAGATGATGATTGTCATCTGCAAAAAGAGAAAATTCAAATTTATCTCATGAAAAAACTGACTTGCAATAATTAATTATTTGAAGTCCACATGACATGACATTTTCTATTCCAAAGCTACTTCTAGTTCTTTAAACTTTCATAAGGCGAGGTATAGGTGTGTAAAAATGCTTTGTTGAAATAGAAAACAATTGATCATTTGCGAGATAATTTGCAAAATTCTGGCTTTTCTTTAATTTTAGGTTGTGAGCTAGTTTGTAATTTTATTCAATTAAACGTTATTTTATAGGTGATAAAAATGATGAGATATGAAAGACTAATTATTTGATTTGATTATGCTCAGATTGTATGTATTTCTGATTTTCAGCATCAAATCTTTTACGAGACCACATCTTGAAACTATAACACAAGAAACGTTTTATTAACTTGCTCAAAATGAATAAGTGATAAGAACTTCATTCCATCAGCCAAGATGAAATCAAAATTTTAATTTTGAAGTTTGGTTGGCTCCTGCATTTATAATTAAGTCAAAAACTATTTCAAGTCTAGCAGAAAACAAGCAATTAAATCAGAAGAAAAATATTATAATTAAGATTGTAATAATCAATTTTCCATCGCACATGGACTAAAGATTTGGACAAGTGATTAGAGGCAGTAAAAGATATTTTAGCTGGGACTCCATGCTGATAAAAAATTGTGAGAGAGAAGTGGACTTTTATTGTATTTGAAAGAAGAAGAAGAAAATTGATCTGCCTTTCAGAAAGATAACTATAATAAAGGCAAACAATGGAAAATATAAAAAATGCTTTTCTTTGCTTGACATTTGCATATTGAGATGTACAACTATAGCATTTGTCAGGGTATATTTCTTATTTGAATCAATGAACAGCTAGAATTTTAATGAAATTAAATTTTATTTTGCCGTTACAAGATATCAAGAAGAATAGATATTTCTGAGGTTGACAAATGTAGCAAGAGCAGCCGTTAAAACTTTCATGAAGCCTTCAAAAATACATCTAAATATCAGTATTTAGATAAAAGAAAACTAGAAAATAGAAAAAGGATCTGTATGTCAAATCTTCAAATGTTACTTTAGATTTTATATCTGAAAGTGATTCAAGATTGGTAATCTCCTAAAAAATGAACTTATATTTAGAAAAACTCCTTTCGGAGTCAAATTATTTCCATATCTGTTCCTTTAAATTGAAGCTGCTAGAAAAAATAAAAACTGTCAGATTGTGCTACTTGATATTCTTCTTATTTTATTCCTATTTTCTTTTCCATTGATACCACTTTTGTGTCTTTTTATTCCATTTTGTAAGAAAAGAAAGAAATTGAATAGAAATAGTCATATCAAAAAGCAAAAGAAAAGCAAAAAGAAGAGAATTGAAGAAGAAGAAAAAATAGTTTTGTCTGAATAAGAAAAGGAAAAGTCATATAGCACAATAGCTCGAGAAGCAGCCTAAAGATTACATGAATGTTTAAGTATGATGTGATCTATATATCCTATGAATTTTAGTCAAATTAAGTTCACAAATAGGCGCAAAGTTTGATGAATTAATATCCCTCTATTTCCTTCATAATTTATCAATGATTGTATTACATTATTTACTAAACTTCAGATTTGAAAGCTTTGTGTTTGCCAACACATGTTTATCTACAGAAAATTTCAGAGGTGTAAACAATGAATATTCAATAACTACACTCCTAATAGTCTTTAAATAGGCCAAAAGCAAAAACTTTCAAAATTACCTCCTTTCATCCCACGTTTTTTCCAGACAAGTAGGGTAAAAAGTTATGAATGGTGCAGTTATTGGAAAATCTCAAGTCTTTTAAACTGCCATTTTCTTCTGCCATACCTGTGTCGAACATGGAGTAAATTTGGGATAAATGTAGGTATTTTGAAAGTTTTTGCTTTTGACCAATTTCAATGGGACAGAGTGGTACTAATTATGCTTTAACAAAAATATAAATCTAAAGCAAAAACAATTGATAACGATTAAATTGAATTGTGTCAGAATTGTTACTTAAGCTATTGTGCAAGAGAGAGTGAGTGAAAGAAAAAGATAGCATTTTTTAGACTGATGATATCATATATCATTCTTTATTCAGTCAAGATATTAGATGTAAAGAAACGTCTTTATGAATATATTCTTCTTGCTTAATCTCTATTTTTCTTTCCTCAATATGGAAATTGATGTGACGAAATGAGCTGATGAGAATGAGAATATATCAGTAAGTAAGGCATGAAGAAGAAGAAGAATCTGAGTTTCCCATTTAATTTTAAGTTGGCAAATACACAGAGATAAATTTGAGATTTTGTGTGTCCAATCTTGCTTAGTTTGCCAGATATAGATAGATCTTAGTTTCTCCTTGCAATTAACCGAAATTGACTAAATCTAGGTGATATAATTTATTGCATTGGGTAATTCATATGGAATAATCTAAACAATATTTTTCCAACTTATCTTTTTCCAAGTTTAATAAAAGGATAGAATAGTACAAATCAATTAAATCATTGCTTTTGTAGAATGAGTAAAATGATATCAATCTATTTTAATTTTCCTTGTTCATCTTCAATTTATTTCCAACTCAAATTGAGCTCTTTCAGGGAATAGATGACGCAACCTACAAGAAAGACATTGTTGGGAAAGAAAAAGGAGAGAGAGAATTTCCCCTTGGGAGAAAATCGATGAAGAAAATCAATGTTATCTTCTCAAGATATCGCACAGAGGAAGCAGAGTTGGGTGGGTTGGTTGCAGCAACAGAAGCTGGTATTTTTTTATTCAGACTTTTTTCTTTGAATTCTAAGAATCTTACCTGATGTTCCACAGAATCTCTAGTTTTTGGAACACTCCTTTTTACTCTGCGCAGCAGAGTAACAGAACCACTGGCGTGGTGGAGGTGGTGGGGTGGGTGTCAAATGTTAAAAATCCTCCAGAAATCAGTTCTTGCAATAGGTTTCATGCTTTTCAAGGGAATATTTATATCAATGAAAGTTGTTAGAAGTGTCCAGATCTCAGGTTAACATAAATTGTTGTTCTCTTTCTTGTCATTGTTCTCAAGAAATACAGTTTACAGGCTGCTGAACTGGCTGCAATGATTACCAAGGGAATATTAAGAACAATGAATGTGGTTGGAAGTGATAAGGTCTCAAGTTCACATAAATTATGGTTCCGTTTCTTGTCATTGTTCTCAGGAATAACAGTTCATATGTTGCTAGTTATATTTCAAAGAGCATAGTATGTACCTGAGTTAAAATAATTTTGTATAATCTTAAGTCCTAAAATCCAAGGAAAGTTTTACCCAGAAGTCCTGAATACAATACCTGTGCTTTTTTATCAGCAGATGTCCTAAAAGTAAACAAAGGGTCTTTCCTGCGCAGAGTACTGGGGTTCCAGGCCTTGTTGTAACACAATACCTCTTATTTGATATTTGTATAGGGTGCTACTCCAAAGGCTGTAATCACAGCTTCTGTGGATGCAACAAAGCAATGTTAAGAACTTTTCAAAAATACCTAATGATTCTACTGTTCAATTTTTCAACTAATCTTCTGGTATATTATTTCAAAATTTCATTTATTGAATTTTTGAAAATGGCAAATTTACTACATAAACATCAATTCAGATAAAAGTTTTTCAGGAGAAAAATAAAAATGGGCATTTTCCTGAACTTTGGCCAAAAGATGAGTTAATATTTGGACAGTAGAGACATTCAATGTTTAAGAAATGCAATTGCCTTTCAATTGTTACATACTCAGTGCCTGTGAGGCACATGTTTGGAGTGACACCCCCTCATTTTTGCTTATCACAATTGTGTAAGCCTCAAAAACTCAAATAGAAATATAGAAATCTCGTGCTTGATTCGAGACAACTCAAAATTGAGAGCTAATATTTCAAATAATTCATAAAAATAGTAAATAAGTTTGTGAAAGTTTGTGCAAAATCAGAAACAATTGACAGTCTCATTGTCTCAAATATGCCAAATTTAGGAAAATTAGATAGAATATTCAAAAGTATTCACCAGAAAACTAGAAAATTTGATTTCTTTACCATAAGAAAGCATCACATTATTGTTTCGGGCATCAGAAATTTGTTCTTATTTGCTAAATACACCCCGAAATATCTTATTCATTATCTTTGTTGTATTTTACACTCTAAAAATTTATAATGTTTGATCCTAAAAAAGGATATTCCACAACACATTTCCTAATTGTTGAGTCCACTTTGTGAGTGTGAATTGTATCCACATTCATAGGTTAATTAAGTCACTCCACACTGTTGTAAAAAAGTTCCTTGGCTCTTACAAATATTTGCAAGAGCAATGAACACCCATATTTTTGCATTTGTCATTGGACATTTAAAGAACCATTTTATCAGATTTGCATCAGTCATTGCAAACTTTTGCGTTACTCATTGCAAATTTTTGCGTTTGTCCAGTTGCTTTGCCATTGCAAATCTTTCATGAAATAAGTTAATGCTAACCCATTTTCTGTAATCTATTGCAAAAAGATTTTGCAACTATTGTAAAGTTTTTACAACAGTGCACTCTTAGCCCATGGTCAGAGATTTTTCCTAGTCAGAACGTAAATATGGTGGTAATTTTTTAAAAGATATATTTATCCTTGATTGATATCCTTTTCAATTTTTATAGTGCAGAACAAGCATAACAGAGGAGAAGAAGAGAAAGATAGTTTGTTTAATGAAGTGGAATTTATCATAACTTCAAATTTAGAACTGCTCGAAAACATCTCTACATAAATTCTCAAGGCTATTAAACGTTCATCTGCAAGATCATTCAATAAATTGTTACTATCTTCCAAATGATTATGATGAATGATACTCTAAAAGAAGAAAAAAGATTAAATCTAGAAATCAAAATGTGGTGAAAAATACAAATATTTTTTGTTAACACCTAATACTCCTCTATTCATTTTTTTTGTTTTTTCTGGTTGAATTGCAAAAGAGTTTTGGTTATATTATTTGAGTAATCTTTAAATGTTGAATGCAAATTATTAAATATAATTCATAAAGAGTGCTTTAAAAAGTGTCAAGGAATGGACCCAGCTTTTCAAAAGTTTGTGAAAATTAAGCTGAATACTTCCTAATTTGTACAGCAAAACATTAAAACCACACTAGAAAGTTCAATATGAAATAAGTTTTTACTAAGAATTGTCCTAATTCAGGCTTTTTTTGCCAAAATTTTTGAGAAACTCAAAATCGGTCAAAAACTAGATATTTTCCAAAAATTTTGCTAAAAACTCAGAAATTTAAAAACTCAGCTCCTGAAAAACGCTAATGTAGTAAAATTTGTAAAAAATGACCTAAATTTTCCAAAAACTCAGCTCCAAAATCGCAAAAACTCAAAGGTTTATAACTTCCGAATTTTGACC
>JAOWAT010006685.1:0-12680 GCA_028571025.1 Longipedia americana | reverse complement strand
CATTTCACCTTCTATAGACATTTTTCTGACTCCCAACTCAAGCAACGCCATTGAAAAATTTCACTTTCTAACGACATATCACCTCCTAACGACATTTTTGAGGACTCTAAAAAATGAGTGTAACATAAAACTTCTTTCGTAATAGTGGGAAAAAATCACATTCTCATATTTCAGAAACTGTTTGAGATGGAACTTTCTCCCATTGCCATTTCATGAATGAAAGTGTTGATGAATACGATTGTGATATAGAGTGATCAGTAAATTTATTAGATGATTAAAATGAATAAATGAATGAAGTGTTTTCTGGCAAAATGTGGGTTATGAAACTTTAAGACGGTTTCTTGACAAACCCATGATAAGGAGCATAAAAAACGCTGGAAAAGGATTCCTAAGCTTTTCCCTCTATTATGCAATAAAGTTTCTCTCTTTTATTCTCCATTAAATTTGCAAGCTTCCTGTGTATTAAGAAATATTCAAATTGAGTACTTCAAGAAAAACTCTTGACTAATTCAAAAACCGTTTTTATTCGTCTTTCTGTATTTGAATTTATTCTAAATTCAAAAGTGATTTCCGCTCAGTAGAATAACTGCATCAAAAGCGATGAACACACATTTTTCAGCTTGAAACCATTTTCCTTCTCCCCCCTACAGAAGGATATTGTTATCACCATTAGAGAAATTTCAAGAAAATGACAAAATGACTGAATTTCAACTAAAATATATTACAATTCATGACATAACAATTTGAGGTTTCGAAAACTTTATTCTCATTTATATAAAAGAGTTAAATTAATGAATAACCCAGTCTAATTTTTTATTTTTGGTAGTTCTATTGTAATTTCATTAAGAAATGATATGTTCTTTTGAATTAAACTTAAACTTACTCCAGCAGCTCCGATACTTCAAATTTCGGAAAAATTCGTACGAATTATGTTTCTTTGGTCTGTCAGATTATACCAAAGATGTAACTTTAGTTCAATGACCAGGTCTAGTCTTAGTAATATTCTCAGGCCTATAATATGTATGTCATAGTTTCTGTTCGTCTTATCAGTGTATACTTTCTCGGAAAGAATTACACCTACTTTCTTAATAATGAGGCTAAAAATTATTGTTACACTTTTTTCTGAAGGCCCAAATAAACTTGCGAGGTGCACAAAATTTTGTTACTGTACCCTGTTTAGGGGTAAAGTGTCCCTCAAATGTCCTCAATTATTCCATATCAAGAGTTGTTGAAGAATGATGGATATAGACTCACTTTTCTCTTACTTTAAATTTTATAAAAAATGACTTGCCTTTGAAATAAGATTATATTCAAGAAGCTAATTTAAAGGAAAAATTTTCAATGCAATTTATAAATATTTGAATAATTTTCATCCTTAACATAGTCTTTTAAAATGATTGTTTTGGTGTATAAAGAAATAACTATAAATTTGTATTTATTAATAGAATAATTTTCTTTCAGAACTCATATCAATTCGATTATTAAATGATAATATTTCCTTTCCAAGAAAATATGGAAATAATGTATTGGCATCACGGTAATAAAGCTACAGGGTTGACCAAATACATTACCAAATTTCAAATACAATGATATTTGATTCCAATTTTAAGATGACTTTCAAAAATCAAAACGTATTGTCATTTTCCTTCTTTGAATTTTGTATAAAAATATGTTATTGGATCAAATTTTAATTTTTAAAACCACAGTACAACCATTTTGATTTTGAAAGCATATTTTGTATATTGAGAAATGTTATTTGGTAGAGTCAGATATATTACAACAATGGTCATTTCTACACTATCCTATTCATTATGATCCTAGTACTCAGGAAGAGGTTCATTCTGATATTCTCATCATTGTTCATTCATATGTAACCATTCATTCTGTATTTTCAGTAGTTCATAAACTAAATCAATAAAAATACTCGAAAAAGAGGATTCTTAGATTTTCTTTGTAGATATGTAGTATAAAACAATTGCTTAATAAATTCCATTTTGATTCTAATATAAATTACAAAATAATATATATTCAGACTTCTTGAAATGAAAATGGGTTTTAGCAATTTCATTTCTGATGCCTTTTGATATTAGTGTCCCTTAGCAACAACCTACAAATACATAATATTTGATTTAAGACTTTGAAAGACGTGATAATGTAAAGATAAAATCGTAAAGAAATGTATGAATGAATAGAAATGACTCACTTTGAGATGTTGTGGGGCATAAAAACGGATGATTCTGAATGGAAATATGAAGCACAGTCACTCTTGATTGAACATTTTTTGTGGCGTGTGAAAACGGATGATTCTGAATGGAAATATGAAGCAAAGTCACTCTAGTTAAAATTTTTTTGTTGTGATTATTACTAAGGTAATTCTTAATGGAAATTTGGTACACAGTCACTCTTGATTGAAATTTTCTTTTTTTATAAGCAATTTATTGAGCAATATTTGCTACAATTCTAAATTCTTGTAAATCATTAGTCTGACAATTAAACTTCATTTGAGGTCCCCAACGGACGTTTGTGTTTCTGGCTACTTCCAATTGTTTTCAGTCTGATCTAATGTAAAATACTCCTTCTTTTTTGATCTTTTGTGAGTAAATCACCTTCTTTCACATAATTTTATCTTAATATTCAATCCCCTATATTTGATGAGATTAAGTAGGATAAAAACAGCTTGTTCAATATTAACACAATCATAATATTTGTGTAGATTTATGTAATAATCTATGTTGATAATTGTCTGCATTCATTTGTTTAATTGATGGTTCATTTGATGTGCCGGTTGTGCCCAGCGAATTTTGGATATTATTGGGAAATTTGTGATTTTTGAAGCCCACAATATTGAGGCCCAATATGTGACTCATGAACAATTTCATTTTTGTTCCTGCAAACACATTTAATGTGCATGCACAAAGATGCACATGCACACTTTTCCAGAATTTTGAATAACATAAATACATTTTCTCTCATCAAAAAGAATATGTTCATACAAAAAAAGATGTGTTCGCATAAACAAAAGTAAACTTGTTTAAGTGTCACATATCGGGGCTTAATTGATTCTTAAATTAATTGTTCATGAGAAAAATCAATTGTTCAATTATCTCTTTTCTCCTTTGTGGAAACTGAGAGTAAAGATAGCATTTTCAAAGAAATTGAGACATAACCAAAAATAAGAAAAGCTGTTTTCTTAGAATTGTGCAAAATTTTTACTGAATACTGTTATTTGTCTCTGTGTTGCGTTATAAAATTAGTTAGTGTGAGAAAGTTGAATGAATGAATGAAATGTGTTTGATAACAGAATTCATTCTAAATAAAATTTGTTTAAACTTCAAGTGCAGCACATCTTGGGCTTGTAATTGTCAAATTCTGCTGTGGCACCTCATTTAACAAACTATTCATACAGAATTATTTGTATTCAGATTAACTGTGAAATCACTAGTCTCTGAGTTGGTATTGATATTGATATTGCTTTTGATGCGTTCGATTTGGTTTTATGTCATCATCAATGAGGAGAGAGAAAAGCAAAATACAGAGGAAGATATCTCAAGCACCAAAATAAGCTACGTATTAAGGTACTGACATCACTTTTTGCATGATACATCTTATAGTTAATATTGCAGGCTTTTTTTCTTAATTTTAGAAGTGCCTATTTTCTCATAATTTTGAGTTTGGACGTTTTTGGAGCTGAGTTTCCGAAAAGTGTTCTCAAAATATGCCCAAAGTTACCAATTTTTTGGCGAAAAAATGCTCATTTTTGACATATTTTTAGTTTCAGGAAAGATACGATAAGTGTCTGGAAAAATTATGTTGAATTTGCAAAAATTTTGACAAAAAGCCTGTTAATTATAAATGCAAGTTATGATGTATTTTTGCAAAATATTGATTCAAATTTTGAAATATATTTTAAATAAAAATGATGAGTAGTTTTGAGAAACAAACAATTAATTTTTTAACCCGTAATTTTATCAAAATTGCTATCTTCAAAGACAAATTACACATTCAGGGAAAAGAGATATCAAGGCCAATTAATTTTGTTCTGATGAAGATAATTTTTCCATTTAAAGTTAAAATTATTGTTGGATAAAGTAACAAAATAGTTGCCAATGGCAAAATTATTTGGAAATCTCTTTAGGACACCTAATGTTTGAGTTGCCCTTAGGAGCTTTTCTAATAATGAAGAAATTTTTGACTGGAATCCCTATTGCAGATTTCTTCAACCTCGCACAAGTAAAAAGAATTATCTTCAATTGCAAATATTCATAAACCTACTTTATTAGGGCGCTTGAGATCTGCCATATATACATAAACTGACAGCTCCGGAAGTATCGAAAGCTGAATCAAATATCACTAAAAGTATCAATTTCACTTTTTTATTTAGATTGAATGGCGCACACTTCTTTCCTATGTTGTTTGTTGGTTGAGGAGGGTTTTATGGTTTGTTTATAGACTGAGTACAAATATTATGTCATCTGTTGTTCAATAAATTTTTTTGCTGAGGGTTATAAAATGTGATCAATTTACTTCTAGGTTAATTCCAATGCACACTCAATCTCTTAATTATCTGCCTAAAATATTTGTTAAATTTTCAATTTCAAATGAAATATATTTAAAAATATCAATTTTTACGAGCTGTTAGGAAGTACTGCGAGTCTATATGAGCTCTTTTTTGTTCCAGATATTTAGTTTATTTGGTTGAAATAGAAGTTTTTGAGCTCACGTTGCTTGGTAACCGCGAGTGCAGCTCATTTTGGGCTTGTTCTTTTCCTTTTTGTTGAATGGCACTTAAACTTCGATGATTTTGCATATTTTTTATAACTTTATAGTATTTTTAGGTTGTAAACCTTTCATTTTCTGCTGATTATTGATATAAGTAAAAAGATTCTTTTAATTTTTACGCGTGGTTACGGAGACGAGTACCGCGAATATAAGGGAGGATATTGTCATTCAGAACTATTGTCATTTGTCAAAATTTTGCTCCACATCTGAGAGTGTAGCACATTTTGGATTTGTTTTCTTTTATTTCTTTATTTTTCATTTACTTATATATCACCGGAAGACCTTTGTTAAAATAACTCTAATCCAAAAAAAATTCTGCTGTACAATTTAGCCATTATACTTTTTATATTGATACAGACCTTTCACTCAAAATAATTATTGCATATTACGAAGAAAAAAATTTGCTTTTAGACAGATAATTGCCACTTTTTAATCACGAATAACAACAATCATTCACCATATCAGCACAATTTCAACTTTTTAATCACAAAAATAATCACTTATTAACAATATATTTATTCAATTCATCATGGGCTTTCCCTGAGCATTTCAATTTAATTGCCCATTAACTAAATCATAAAGCATTGATTAATTGGATACGGAATGACTAGCTGAACAACTTTAGAGGAAAATCGATTTGAATTCCAATGCTAATTTATAGCATATTAAAATTTCACAATCTTATTGGTGGCTCATAAACTAATCAACATATTTGTGAGCTTAAAATTGGAAAACGAAACGAGAAAAAAGAAAATTATCCAAATACTTCACTTCACGAATTAAGGTTAACATAACTCTAACAAACAATTCAACAATAAAATGACACTCCAATTTGTTGGTGAACACCAGTCATACCTAGATTTAATGAATTTGGCTCCTTAATAAGGTCGAATTCTAATGGCTGTTTCTCTTAAAATTGACTAGAAAACACCGTAGGTAAAGGAATTTATGATTTTCGTAAAATTTGCCCACGAAACGACCCATTATTGTGTATTATTTTCCAATTTAATTAAAGGTAAGGGTGGAGGATTGCTTGGATTTTTAAGGATTTTTCTTCCTTGTTTCTTCTCGTTTGTTTTTTCTTATTTTAAGCTCACATTTTTTCAACAATTTTCGCACGAATGTAAAATGCACCAAATTGGCAATATGCAAATTGGCAATGCTCTTGCTCACTGAAAAGCACGTTGATTACTGAAAAGCATTTCTTCCGCGGAAGAAAAAGTTGTTGAGACCAAAAAAGAAGAAAAAGGAAAAGTTGCGAGAGAGGGAGACCAATTTGCTTCAAAAAACGATGATGGCAGAACGTTGTTCCTTCAGTGTGAGTGAGAAGCACAATTGGATTTTTCCATCACACATTTTAATGCCATCTATTGAGTAGCATGAAACTTACTTGAACTTAGGATACGTTTCACGTGAACTTATAAAAATAATCAAACACTTGCTGTAAAATTCACATCAGATCTATCACTACAAAATACTAAAAACTCCTTGTATATTAAAGGGACACTGAACTACAAAATTAAGTTGGGCTTGATGCTAAGTACATGCCCCGATATGAATTTTTAATTTTACAGAAAAAAAAATTTCAAACACCAATTTTGTTCAATTGAAATTCTCCCAAGCTTTTACAATGCAGTAGAGGAAGTAAGGATATCAACAATAAATTCGGGAAAATGTGTTTTGTATAGTAATTAATTCTAAAATTAAAAGTATCACAATTATGACCAAAAGATCTAGAGATAGAGAGTTTTTATTTTTCTGCATACAGAATCACATTTAATTGTAATAGCAAAATGTAAAAATATACACAGATGATATTATAAATTGATAAATCACAATACATAGTGACTTTATTGGATTTTCCTAGTGTTTATCAAAGAAGACTGACTAGGTTTGCTATCATCTCCTTTATGTTGTAAAGTTACAGAGCTAGATATGGAAAGATTTAGTACATAAGGTTTATTTTCAAAAATTTTTATGGGGTGCAATTTTGCAGAATAGTTACACATTAAATGTACATCCTCTGGCACATTGCAAAAACCCAGTAAAATTTCAAACACCAAAAATATTTTGGTGTTCGAATTTAGGGAAAATTTGAGCATAAGAATTTTTTCCTTTTAAATTGAAAATTCATATTAGGGCATATACTTTCCAATAAACCAAACTTAATTTTGAAGTTCAGTGTCCCTTTAACCCTTATCGTCAT
This sequence comes from Longipedia americana, assembly GCA_028571025.1. Taxonomy (NCBI): domain Eukaryota; kingdom Metazoa; phylum Arthropoda; class Copepoda; order Polyarthra; family Longipediidae; genus Longipedia; species Longipedia americana. Next base: position 5,695 of record JAOWAT010006685.1, on the reverse strand, counting down.
GCGATGGTTTATCTAACCTTATTACCGCATGATGATCAGGGTTAAAGAGTTGTGGGCCAGCGTCAGCAGTAATGGAATGATTTTAAAACCGCTCCCAGAGTCCTCTGTTTGCGAGGAAGCTATTACAAACAACAGTGGAACTTTAAAAGTGTACCAACCGTTGTCTAAAATGCATAACTTTTATCCAGAGAAAGAAAACAAAGAGGGAGAAAGTCAAAATTATTTCATGCGCAAGATTTCTCTCAGTATTCAGCTCATTTCCAAACCTCAGTAAGTTTCTTCCTCACTCACTCTCTTTCAGTCTCTATTCTTTCGAAAAACTTTCATTCCCATTGTCCTTTTTTTGTCGCCGTTATCTTTTCTTTCTTCGGACTTTTAGCTCCTTCTCCTCCTATGGCGGGACATTGATAATAAATTCTGTCCTAAAATCATTTGTAGCAGGTCAATAAAATAAAACCCCAGGATTTTTCCATGCATGTAGTAAAATCTTTCACAATTTTTCGAATTTTCTACAGTGCCCTCAGTCTCAAATCCACCGTTTTGGGCTAAAATTTTCTGAAATATTGCCAAAATGCCAATTTTTAAGGAAAATTTTCTAAAAACTCAGCATTTTCGTGAAAACTGGGATTTTTTTCAAAACCGGGATTTTTTTTCAAAACTCAGCCCCGAAAAACATAAAAACCACGAAGTACGAAATTTTTCCCTGTTTAATTAAGGAAAAAGGCGTCAAAAAAGGTCTGAATATATAGGCCAAATTTTTACCATTTACTTTCCAGGTCCTCAAAAGTCTCCCATAAGTTTTTCAGGTCAAAATTCCAACTTTTACCTTTTACCATGCTTGCGCACACACCTCTCCTAAATCAAATTTCAATTTGATATGCAATTTTTGCAATTTTTCATATTTGTTTACAAAAATTGATGAAAATATTTTGCAAAGAAATCTCAATTTATTGAACGCCCTGCTTATCAGGAGTTAGTAATAAAATTTTGCTAAACACAAGCATGGATGAAAAAATCACAAAATGTAAACAAAACATTACATCTACTTTTGATACAAAAACCTTATTCAGTTATGGTAGATTTTGGATGTTAGTGTTAGAATTAATACATAAAAGCAATGATTTGAAAGCCTAATATTGCTACATAAGAAAATAATGAATGTTTCTCTAGAAATCAACATATTGTTTTAATAAAAGATTCAAAATTACAAAACCAAATCATTTCAATTTCTAAGAATGATCAAATTTATGTAATATTAAAAATAATGTCTGGAATAGAATCAGTTTTTTTTTCTTCTCGGAATCAGCACCATGTATCAGAATTAATACAATTGTACCGAAAGGGTTAATAAACGATTTTTATTTGTGAAAAAAATTAACTTTGTCAAAACCAGATTCCCTCAAGCCATTCTAGATTTCAGTGACAATTGAAACAAAACCCAAATTGATGTTTGGTGGGCTGTGTTAACTTCTGATTTCTTGGATGACATTGTGAAAGTTGTTTTCCCTATCCAATCTTGTTGATCCATGTCTTAGGTAAATGGCAGTTCAGGGCAGCAGTGACTTCAATTGGAAAAGGCAAAAGTAGTAATAATTGTAGTGTATTCGATCCCAATCCATCTTCATTCAAGTCACAAGGATTGTAATTAGAGGCCACTTCAATACAAGAAGAAGAATTCATCTTATGTGATTCTTCTTCCTATTTTGGAAAAATTGAATCTTCAAAGAATGCCAATTTCAAATTATTCTCACCATTTTAATTGGAAGAGGGAACGAAAAAAAGACATTTTTAATTCATTTTTATGTGCTGTTAGATTCAACGTATTTCCAATCCTTTTGCCTTCTGCGTCTGAGATTTTAAAAAAATGACCTTAGTTTTTAGAAAATATTAGCTAATTTTTCTCCTTTCTTCAGACAAAATCACTTTCTAGAAATTAAATTAAAAATACAATCAGAGACGGATACAGCTTCGTACATTTCTAACGTCACAATGGATATAGCTACGTCCTTATATCCGTCTTTATGTAGGAAAGTGTCGCTCTATCCGTCGTCACAATCGGTGCTGTAAGGCATGGCGCTAAAAATTTAGAGTCCGTTTCCATGAGTAGGGCCACCCGGAAGAACTAATCGATAATAAATCATTCATTTTATTAAGTGAAAAATGAAATTTGTCATCATTTAGTTCTTCTGGGTGGCCCTACTCACGGAAACGAACTCTACAACGCTCTTTCCGTCTTCTACTGTATTTCTTTCATATGTATCTTTTTCAGGTCTCACCTTCGAAATCCCATCCTAGTCCAAAAGGAGATCTTCCTTACCTTGATGCCATAATCAACGACCAACGTCTCTAATTCACAAAAATATTCAACTTTCAAGGTATGCACTTTCAAAAATCTATATTTATTAGTAAGACTTTCTTAATATATGAAGATTATCTTAACTTACAGCAATTTCAAGCCAAATTCACTGACTGATTTTTGATAAAACTGCTTTATATTTTTCTTGTCAGTAGAATTCAGCTCAGATTTATTCATTTCATGAGTAAAACTGCAAGAAGGTCTCTGTGCAAGTCATAATGGTATTTTGAAATCTGATTTAGATATCATTAAGACAAAGACTCTATTATTACGAATCATCTAAATGATCTGTGTGAAATCATTAGACGGGACTATTATTATGTATTGTGCGCCTATTGGCTACAGGACTTGAAAATTGGGAGAAAATTTAGGCGCCCTTCGTGAATTATGGCTAGGAAAGGTTAGGCTACTTCATTGGTATTTCTTAGATTTAGATAGTTTCAAGTCAGCAGGCTGAAAGTAACTTTCCTGTGTAGATTTAAAAAATCTATTCTGGGAAAATGCTCAGAGACCAAAAATAAAAGACTTTCAGTTGGGTCCGGACTAAGCTATTTAGTGAACCTATTAAAATCGGATGCTGGAACCTGTCTAATTGTTAAATTTTGTCACAAAATCAATCTACGCAAAAATTAACCCCTTAAGATTTACTTTGCTGTTAAGCGCCAATTTATTTAGACTCCATTGAAGAAAAGTTTGGATCTCCAGAGCTACCTATGAAATTGTGAAATTAAAAAAAAATAATTCTTATTAATTTTGGAGCCATATCTTGGATTTAGGATGACCCCCTCAGTATTTACAGATTGTTCAATTAGTCCTATTTCTAGTATCTTGAATATTAACATCGACATTTTTCCCAATCTTTTCCTAACCTTATAGTCATAAGTACATCACCAATGCTATCAATTACATCTACTGAACACTGCTCCAAGAGTGCACTTTAACTGCACAAAAATTTAAAGAAACCATAATCAAGAAAAAGAAATGAAGCTGAAACTAAAGAATTCACATTTTGTGGTGTCAAAGTTAGAAACCTCTCGGAAAAATTATAATTTTAGTAATCTACAAGTGAATAAAGAAGGTGATGAAAGTTTAAAATTTTAGCCTTCATTTTTGAAGTAAATTATGAGAAAAGCCAAGGTTATTTAGCTAGATTTTGACATTACTAGATCAAATAATGTATCTATATAGGTGGAATATTTATTCATCTACATAAAAAATTCTTTTTGAAATGTAAAATTCCAAGAAATAAATTATTAAATGTCTCCAATATTAATAGTAAGGATGTAAAAAAAGTCGAAGGGTCTTGAATTATCCAAACAAGCCCTATAGTCTCTTCTATGTACCAAAAGATCATCCTGTTATTCAATATAATTTTATTTTTTGCTTTCATGGGTTCACGAAAGCACCCTCTTTTTAAGTAGTAAAATGACCCAAAAAGTACAAATTGCTTCTATAGACGACGTAGCTTTTGTAAACCCATTATGGCAAAAAATAAAATTCCATTTGATTACGAGGTAATCTTTTGGCATATAAAAACAACTAGGAAGTTGTTGGTTGAATTTTAAAACGTTGATTTTTCATTGTAGTGTTTTTTATCTCCTTATTAATAAACATCTTATGGTTTTTGTTTAGTTCAAAGAGCAAATAACTTATGTCAACTTTCGTGCACAGCATCACTTTCATTTGAATTGATTTTTGAAAACTGACAACCCCATTACTCAATACTTGTGCAGTGGTAACAGTCTAACCAGGGTACGTTTGACTGGTAGTAAGCCTTATCAGGCTATTAGAACATTTATCAATATGTTAATTTTTTACAGCTGTGTGTTAATTTCCATGAGATGAGGGTTTCTTGGGTTTGCTATTTATCTTTTTGTGAGTATCATTGAAACTTGATCTTAACTGACTATAAATACATATCTGCGCTTTGAAAATGATAGATATTTCTTCTCTCTCCCTCTTACGATAATCATTACGGTTAGCCATAATCACAGTTGGAGATATGACAGGAATTTATGATTGCCAATGACATCTATGCCATTATATTGCAATTGCAATGCCACAGAACAGATCCTATGTAGAATGCAATAAACCCCTCCAGAAGGGATGGATTGCTTGATTGAATGTTTCATTTGAAATCTTTGAAATAGTCTCTGATGATTCCTTTTGATTTAAATGATAAAAAATATATGTGGCTTTAAAGGACAAAAGCACTTTTCACTTTTTAACAAAATCCATTAAAATCTTTGCAATCCTGCAAAATCTGATACAAATACTGATTGCATGTTAAATAGCAAATAAAATTGAATTAGTAGAGGCCATTAAATCACTTCCAACCAAAAGGATGCATGAGATTTTGATGGATTTTCAACTCTTTCTGTGAGGAGGAAAATGTTAATTGTTCTTTAGAGCCACAAATGATCCATTTTTACGTGGAAGATCAGTTAGATAGTCTTTTCCAAACCATGTAAGTAACTTAAACTTAAAGTTAGGTAACTTTTTTAAGTTCTTCCCAGCAATAAAATTGATCTCTAAATCTTTGCAAACATTTGCAAAGCTGGAGTCTTTTGTGAAAAATATTCTCTGAATGTAAACATGCAATAAAGATTTGAATTTTGTTTGAGTTGTTGAAGTGTATGACATACTTATAGCAGAAATTAATTCAGAATTGTTTAAACAGGCTTAGTCAAAAAAAGAATAGCCAGCTAAGACTTTTTTGAATATCTTCAGAATGCAAATAGTCATCTTTTATTTAGGGAGCACAATACTTCTATCACAATAAATTGTTTGTTTTCTAATGAATTTTTTCACTGACATTAAATAATATTACTGGGACAGAGGTAATGATATAAACTTTGATTTTTGGGTTGGAGTTAAATTGTCTTATTTCTGCCCCTTGAATATCATGTCAAACTTGGGTTGAAATATGACTTCAAAATAATGTATGATGGTTTTGGTTTGTATTTCCCTTTTGGCAAAATAGCTCTCTCTAGTCTCTATCCTTTAAAAGCATACTTCTTAGCATTATCAGTATCTCTTCTTTCTCCTTCTCTTTCATGGGTATTTCTTTCTTCTTGGGTCAGTTTTATTTGAAGATGGTTTTTCTTCTCCCTCGGGAAATCACAATGTGAGTGAGTAAGAAGAAGAAAGAAAGAGTGAAGGAAAAGATGAGGAATAATTGTAGACTGTTTCAGAGATGTCATCCATTTTTTGGAGAACCTTACTGGATTTTCGAGGTCCTCTGGCTTAGAGAGGCCTTTACTGTTTTTACAGCGACCTTCTTCAAAGAAGAGTCGCTGTCAAGAAGTCACTATTCCTCATCAACATCATCATCATCCT
>JAOWAT010006684.1:0-21391 GCA_028571025.1 Longipedia americana | reverse complement strand
CATCAAACGACAAATAGGATTAGCAAAGTGCAGAATCCTAATTATTCAGAGTTGTTATACGTTTGAAAGAAATGTAAGTTATAGGAACTAAGATAACCCTTGAAGACTGTTATATCCTTGACAAGCTTTAGAAATTCATCATATCCAAACAAAATTAATTGGAACTGAGCTTAATCGAAACAGTGAGTATATTTGTAAGAAGTTTGCTCTAAGAATAACAAAACAGTGTCGAGTAAGCCGATACAAAAGTATAGGAATGGAAAGCTATTATAAAAACTCAGCTAAAGAAAACTCAAATGTACTAACAATATCTGCAACAAAAGTGATCATCAAAATAAAAAAAATATTAAAAAGGGTGTATTTATTATTCATTTTAATAATAATAATTCCGTTGACAAGAAAGTAATGGCTCAAATGCGGAAAACATTCAGCAATACGTCAACAAACAGCGAACCGGAAGATTTTTTTACGACAATTTCTTTTTCTACTCTTATGGGCGAGCTATGTGAGAAGGAGAATATGATCAGCAATATAAGAGCCCAGAGCAAGACATCAGTGAAGACAGGGATAAAGCTCAAGGGATAAATTGACAAAATTTGGAACTCTAAAGAGGATCAAAGATTAATTAATAAGATTTTAATGTGATATTTGCGCATTCTACCATGGGGTAATTCATTTTTTGAGGGGGGGGATAAAAGGAAAATATTAATTAAAAAAAAACTATCACCCATATTTTAGTAGCTGCCTTTTCTTTTCAATAGAGAATATTTAATGAACAACTTATTTCCTTAGTTCGCTAAATATATATGTTGCAGTTTCAATTAAAACTTCGGTCTATTCATCATCATAGAACATCCATCGATCCTAGGTTTACAATATCTATATATAAAGTTTTTTTTCTACATCGTATGTTAGCATCTTTGCAAGTCGATCCTATCGTACTTCTTTCAAGTATTACTCGGAAACGTAGTGATTCTTCAATACGCTATCCTATTTATCAACCAGTATTCCAACCAAAAATGACGATGCTTTCAAAACCTTTTCCATCGATTTATTCAGTTTAATCTGGTATATTCCAAATATTTACTCTTCTATCATTCTCACTGAAGGTTGTTCGCATTGGTTGGGGTTTCCATGGGAAAGGAACCCCCCAAATTCCGAAACATCTCTCGTAGTCCAAATACTAGTTCATACAGTCAAAAATGGCCTTGTTATGCACATGGGAGACACTTTTTAGAAAGGATACTCTGGACTGTTCCTTGTTTTAATCTTTAAAGCAAGTTTAGAAAACAATTTTTTATTGATTGACTTTCTCAAATTACTCAAAAAGGAGGGTTGGAAGCACCAATGTTACAGACTCCTATGCTTCCGATTTTTAATCTTCATCCTGAAAATCGTGCATGTATCGTAGCATTTCTAGAGCGTTTGGTCCAATAGGCTTTTCAAGACTTTTAAGTACATCTTCTTTATGTTCTAAGTAACAAAAAATATACACAATACATAGGATTGTAAAAGTCCCAAATAATTTTTAACAGTTTGAAAGTTGGTCTTTACTCCCTTGGGAAGAGAACTGACCTTCTTTAGAAACGTTAAGTGTTCATGAATAGCCTTTGTAATTTTAGATTCCTTGTTTATGTCCATGAACATTTCCAAACATAGATCTAGAAAGACAAACTCGAAAATATTTTATTTATCATCTCGACTGACTTGTTTAGACTTTGAACAATCTACTTATTTACTTTTCTTAGAAAGAAGACTGATTTAAGTTGCTTGTGCTATATATTGGGATGTTATACTATCCTATGTTTCCTTACTTTGGGTATTTTGAAGATGGATTTTTTCTTACCTGCACTCAACTTATCGGGTGTTATATGAGGTTATTTATCCTCGGTTATCTTCCGAAGACTCGTCCACACACTCTTATCGTCTGAATTCAGTTAAGTCTTCGATAAAATCCTAATCGCTTAAATACTCGCATTCCTAAACCTTCATATGTTTCTGTTTTTCCTGACCTTCCTCAGAAAGGACATCTTTGTCCTATTCTAGTAGGTATTGCCGATAGTCGAAGCTTTTTTTCTGCAAATATTTCTAACTTATACAACGGTGTAATGTTTGTCTTTGATTGTATATTTCTGAACATTTTATGTTCTAGGTTTCTGAAGACAGGCTATCTTTGAGAATGATGCATTTTACGTTTTAAGCCCCTCTTTCAAGATTGGATTTAGCCTTTGATATCTCGTGAACCTTTCTCCTGTATTTTTCTTTAATCTTCGATCTTTAATTGGAATAGTCCTCTTCTGATAGAATTTCACCCTCAAACTTTCTTAAAAGAAGTGAAAGCTATCGATTTTACTTTTTCAAAATAGCACTTTTTCTTGAATCTAGAATATCGTCAAGTAACTAAAAATCTAAAGTCTTCACTAGACTTTACTTTCTACTGCTAACTTGTTATAAAGAAGGCAACATCTAAACTTAAGACTCACCTTCCTTAATATCCGCATCTAGACTATACTTACCTTTTTTTTAATAACTTTTGTCCGTAGATCCTATTAATATTTATTCAAACTAGCATTGCAAAATTCTATTTTAGGATTCTTTATTATTTTAGTTTACTGAACCGTGTATTATGAGATTAGTTACTTCAGAATCCTTCTTCACCTCACTCCAACCTTAAACTTAAGAGTTATTCCCTGCTTAAACTTCGAGATTTGTTTTTTACTGCTTCAAATCTTGGCAACTCTTTTTATCAAATTATTTCTCAAACTCCCCGATGTACTCTATGATATCTTTTAAACACTCCTTTTAATCTTATTACTTATTTTTATCGATGGTATTTTTGATTATTTTCATAAGCTTTACTTTTTTATCGCTTCCATGAGATCTATTTTCGCCCAAAAGTTCCTAATTTTAATTTTTAAACGAACTACTGTTCTCCATTTTTTTCGCGTTTATGAGTTTTTAAACGTAAACATCGGACCCTTTGTATTTCAGGATACTGTGAGTAAGAGATTAGGAACTTCCCTGTTAAGTTTCTAATTTTTAGTTTATTTGAACAACTAGATTGTTGATGATATTTCTGGTTTTGTATTGTTTCCAAGCCCTTTGAATTTTTAGAGCCATTTGATCTTTTAGTGACCATTACTGGTGGTTTCTTACATTCTTTTCACGCCGTTGAATTTATGCGATTGATAATTGAATATTCTATTGGAACTAGTGCATTGATTGAGTTGTCTTGACTCTCGAAAAGTTATTATTTCGATCATTTTGCTCTTCTAAGTCCGAAAAAGATGAGAGGAGACTGTTATCATCATTTATATGTCCTGATTGAAAATCTTACTCACCTTATATTGAATCAAAGTCTTTTACTTAAATTATCGTTTCAATGATTCCTCCATTTTCGAGTTTCAGTTATTAGACAGTTTTCCGAGACTTATGCCTTTAGTCAAGGGTGTTTTCCTTGATCGAATGTTCTGATTTCCTTTTTTGCTATTTTTTCATTTACTTTATGGGTTGAGACAGTTTCTTCTATATTTTTGTATTCCTAAGTGTTTTTGTTTTTTAGATAGAGCTCTGACTATTCGTCAGATCGACAAGCATCTTCTTGAGTTCTGGTAATGTTATTTTGCCAGATTTGTACTGTTCCATTAAAAATTACAACTTCATTGCATGCTATTTATTAGCCAAAGTGGCGAATCTCCGTGACTATAACCCGTTTCCTTCGGTAGCAAAAGGCAATTTCTCATCTATATTGTCGGTTTTTAATCCAAAATACTTACTTTTACTTCCTTTTTTGAGATTTTTCTTGCTATTTTTAACCTTTTACTGCATTTTTTCTGGTTTTTTTGCTAATATTTATGGATCATAGTCAGTTGCAATTGATAGTTATGGATGTTTCTCTTTATCAATTTAACTATGGAGCACAGGAAGGTCCATTGAGCAAGGCTTTCGTTTATGCCTTTTATGCGATTACTTATTACGGACAATCTGAATTACTTCGTCAAATCCTAAACTATTCGAATTTTTGCTCTTTTCGTATTCATGAGTGGTTTTTTCGTTGGGCTTGGTCCTGACGATAGCTTCTTACTTTTTCTTTCGAGTTAAACTTTCGGGTAGGAAATTATTAGAGATGATATTGAAGGAGATGTTGATATTGGGTCGCTATTTGGTATTTACAGACTTAGACTTGATGTGACCTTTCATCGAGTTCGTCAAAATAATTCAATTTATAACCTACTAAGTTTAATAAAATAATCAGTTTTGCATAGAAGATAGTCAAAATAAAAAGAAAGCAATAAAACAGGTTAAGTCACTCAGTTAAGCATCATATTTTCAGACTGTTTTCCCCCCTTTAAGTCACTCAGTTAAGCATCATATTTTCGGACTGTTTCCCCTTCGACCCAATTTTGAATGGCTACTAGATATCCATTTTGTTTTTGTTCAGGATTTAAACTTTCACATTTCTGGGCTATATAAGTCTGTTCCTGTTTGTGCTAACTTCTTCCTACAACTATCTCATCATATCTTCAACAGTCTCACTTTCATTTTAAGAAACCATCCCTTACAGTTGGTCGTTTATCATTCTCTGCTCAACCTTTATCTATTTGTCCTTTTCTCTAAAATATAAGTCATATTTACATTAAACTTTAAACTTTTTAGATATCTGCCATTGTCTCTTTTATCGCATCCTGCCCAATCTTAAGAACGTCCATGGACTCATTATTCATTTAGTTGATCTAAATCTGGTGTAGAGTTTGAATGAGTGCTTCTCTCCTCAGTGTAAAGTTGTTGAGATTGTTTTCGAAGGCTTTCCTATTTTGAAGAGCAAACTTAGCAGATTGCTTGTCTCCCCTTGAAAGATGTTATTTTGCGGATTTTACCATATCATCGAGTTTCTTACACTTCTCAGTAATTTTTATTTGAAAATACTAGATTTTAGAGTTCAGCATTAGCTTGGTCTTTTCGATAGATATCCATTGACTTGATTGCAGATTTTTCTTATCCTTATGATAGAAAACTGCCGAGTTATTACCATCGATTTCCTACACCCGAATAAACCCCTGATCTCGAAGTTTCAAAACTAAAAAATTCAAATCCTCAGAAAGTTTCAACTACTGACAAGCCTACTTTACAAAGTAATCGTAATTGATAGAGTTCTATTCACCAAAAATATTCAAAATGAACATTTTTAGTTATTGCAGCTTCTGATCGACGAGATCTGCCATATACAACTGCTCATTGGTGTTCGAACTGACCAACTACTTCCTTTAGGAACGCCAAATCATACCAGAAACTGCTCCCCACCAACTGTTGTTCGAAGGTGTGCTCTTCTTGTTCACCCATTCGAATTTATTTTTTTCAACGTAGTACTGCAATAAATTTTTGAATGGTAGAGGTTTCAGTCCATGCATCGAAAAGAATTATTCAACTTCGGCAAGGTTCAGAGTCAGCTTTTTTGAAATTATGAGATAGTCTCTTAAAACCCTCTCCCACCACTGGATCAGTGCTTTTTGCTTATCGGGAAATTCAAAGTTCACGTAGAAACTGACAAGCGTGCTCTTTTCCTTGAATTGCGGATGGAGGACTGTCAGTGTGTCGCGTACTTAATATTTGTTCATTAAACTCAAATTTATAATGTTTAGAGGGTTAAACCATTATAACTAAATTAAAGAGAACACAAAAATTCAACTTGAATCGATTTAATGAAGCATTTCTACACTTTATTTGAAGTCTTAAAAAGATGGCATAAACAACCTCACATTCCTCAACTGACTGAGTACCTAAAAGGCAATCTTTACTTCCAAAGAGCTTCATGGAAAATCTATCACTCCCAAGGAAAATTTTATGCATGGATGGATAAACAAGCTTTTACCAAGGAAGAATTGGAGTAACAAAAAAACAAGAATAAAAAAAAGAAAACAAATAAAAAGAGATTCATTGAAAACCGGAGTTTTAGCGAAAAAGAGTGATTATCAGAGAGGAAAAAATATATTTTTGAGTGTTTCAGATGTCTATTAACGAATATTAATCGGTATTCGATATTTGAGTATTTAAGCATTTAAGAACTTTCAGAGTATTATCATTAATAAATTATCAAGATATAGTATATTGCTGATCGCAAAGGTGCAGATGACTTCGACAGACGACAACCTTAGAAAGGCAGTCAATGCTGTCTTTGATGTATATGACATAGATAAGAACGGAACACTGTAAACTAATGAAGTTAAAAGCCTTATAAATGATGCCCTTAGGCACATGGGGCAAGATAGATAAGTCACAAGAAAGTAAGTCAAACAATTTGTTGCTTCCGTCGATAAAAACTCAGATGGGAAAATCGCCAAGCCTTAACTCTTCGAAATATTCAAAAAAGTCATCAGTATGAAGTGATAGAAATGATCTCTTGAACAATCTTCTAAAATTTCATCAAACGTTTTTTGCTTTATGTTACCAGCCAATTTTATAACATAGACCATCTGGCTACCCAAATCAAATCCAGCACCTTTATATGGTAAAACCAAACAAAAAAGTGTTCAAATTTTGTTGGCTATGGAGGTTATGCAGGTCCATGAGTCCGTAGTTTACAAATTAACCAGTTAAACTAACTAATAAAATACAAAGTTCTTATAGTTCTTTACACCGCACATGCATAATCTCCTTTAAATCTGCTGAATATTGGTTCATGAGTGACAAGAAGCAATATTTATTATGAATTTATATGAGTTCACTAAAATATGGTTTTTTGCTATTCTTTGGAGGCAATAATTAGGGTGGGAGCCGATTTTTAGTTTAAATAATTCTTAAGATGTATTTTTAATAAAAATGTCGGGCAGAGACTTAGTTGAAATGATTCTAGAGGGGAAGGGAAACACGTATAGCTCATTATCAACTCGCTAGAAGCAAGATCACTATGAATTAGGGGCTTTCTTAGAATTTTACATGACCTTGCCCAAATCAACACAGTTGGATATTATGCCCAACCTCCAGAGGTTAGCCACTGAGTTTCCAAGGAATTCGCGTTTACAAGAAATCGTGAGGTCTAACTCTTCTTGTTGTTTACCGTCGATCAGTCTTTCCCAAACTTCTTTCAATGTTCTCAAAATGTGCATCGATCTTCTCGAACTCAGAGGCATGGGTTAAAAAGTACTGAAACCGAATGGTGAACAATTGATAAGCAACAACTCGGTTTAAAAAATAAAAAGAGAAACTTCTTTTCAGTCTATAAACACCATCCGACCAAAGTTCGAAATTTACTACAAGATGTCCCAGGAACTAAATTAAAATGGTCTCACATTTAACCATGAAAAAAGTGCTGATTCGGAATTCTATGCCCCTCCTAGACTCTTTGTCAGACTGGAGGAAAGAAGACATATCAAGAATGCCAATTAACTCAAAGGAAATATTCTGTTTTTCTCGGTCGAGGGAAATTCAGTCACTGGCAGAAATGGCTTGGCTGTCACCGATAAAAACTCCGTCCAATGGTGGTATAAATCCGACGATGCATTCGTCCAAAATGTCATCGACTAATAAAAGCCTTTTGAAGAAAAGGAAACTTCTAATAACCACAGTGTAGAAAGAGAAAACTCTCAATAGTAGAGTCAGAAAAAAGAGTAGAAATTTTAGTTAAAATTCAAACTTTGCGGTCATCAGGGAAAAGTGACATCAGCTTCAGTTTCTAACGACTAACTATACTTACTGACCGCAGGAACTGATAACGTAGTCATACTCTGGTGCTTGAGAACCCAAATGCTCCTTGCACAGTATAAATGCCATCTGAAAACAATATGGTGTGTGGATTTTTGTTAGTCAGGATATTTTTTCTTGACCAGTTCTGCTGATCACCTGGTAAAACTCTGGAAAACCGACTAACCATGTGCTCAGAGGATTCTAGCTGGACATACTAGTGATGTTTATAAAGTAAGTTTCATGCCAAACCCTGACTTTGCTATTTCTTCAAGCGGAGATGGGACTGTCAAGATATGGGATATTTCAAAAGCTACTACACTCAGAGTAATTGAATACCTTACTTAGAATTTTGAACTTTTAGCACCTGTCTACAATTTTACAGTCAGTTTTTCCGGTCACTTCTTGGCTGTTTGTGACGAAAACGGCTATATAACAGTGTTTGACCTGCTAAAGGGAATAAAGTTAAATAAATTCGGCGTATCTTCCGACAGTCAGAAGAAAGGCCAGGAAAACAACAATATAATGGTTGAAGAATCCACTCAATAAAAAAACGTTATAATACAGGATATGACCTTTTCGCAGGATGATCGAGAATTCGCATGTGTGTCTAACAAACACATTGTTGTTTACTCAATGGATACGGTGACCTAAAAAGTTGCTGGTAATATCTTCTGGATTTACGGTGATAAGGAGGAAGATTCCTGCAAAAATAGACTCAGTCCTTCCGAGGTCATACACATTGGAAGAGATATTACTCTGTTTTATTGTAGATATCATCCGAAAAATTACCTAGTTGTAGCAGGAACTAATAAAAAGTATTGACTTATTGTATAATCCCCCAAAAATATCTTCTTTCCATTCTAAATTTTTACGAATTTTGTTTGAATATTTATTTTTAATTCGCTATTATGTCTCAACCAACAGGCATTCTCCAAAGAAACACTGTCAACTTCTCATACGGAGGAGTCAAAGGTGGTACGTCCTAAGTGCCTCAAAGGTTTACCTATCAAAACACAAATCAGCATCCCTAAAATATATCAAAAAACGTAAACTCAGTTCAATCTCAATATCAGATGAAGGATAATCGAACCACATATACCTTTGGAGGAACTGTGAACTCAAGTCAATTACAAGGGCAGCCTTTCCAAAGCAGTATTCCTGTTCAAGGTGGCTATCAATCTCAAGATCACAGAGTGGAATCTCAGCATTTTGGACAGAACCCACAACAAATCCAGCAAAAAACTGCAGTTGTTAGCAACCCCAATGCTAAAAGTTATCGATCACAGGAAAAATTTCAAGCATACTAAGTAGATAACATTCCTAATGCTTCATAGAAGGATTTCAGCAGCTGCTGCGGAGGGGGGCAAGTTACTTATGAGTCATAATAGAAGAACATACCTATGTGCTGATTTAACGATCAATCATTATTAGAAAATCAATCAATATAAAGTCAGTACTTAGTATGAAGTCTATTTTGCTTCGATCTTTTCCAATTTTTAATGATGTAGTTTCTTTTTAAAAGGGCCTACATTTATTGGAAATGAACTTTGTATCCATACTTGATCATCTGCATAGTCATTGTCTTATAATCTGGTATTTTTACCTCCAAAAGGTATGTTTTCTTGTCTAGAGTAACTGCCTTCTCGTAAGTTTTTTTTATTATTCCAGGTCCAAACATCAATTATTCGCCAATAACTTCACCAGCCGCACAAATTTTTTTCATCCCGGTTTCTTTGTTCGAAAGTTTGACTCTTCCCCATAGGACAAAATACATTTTTTCGGATTCTTATCCTGCATTGTAAAGCTGACTATAGGAGTTTTTTTAAACGATTTTATTCATTTTGAGGAGGCAAAACTATATAACCTCATGAATTTTCGTGAAAAAAGGGTTGTTAATGTTTAGGAAGTTAATTAAGGGTTGAAGATTTTCCTCTGATCGTTTGGCTGTGTCCTTTGGCACATTAGCCATAAGCTTCTATATTTCGTAGTTGGGTTCTTTACTTTTCGAGTTTTTTCTGGAACCTATCGAAAGAGACAACTTTTTTTTGCCAGACAAATGTTCTTCGTTCCTAGTTGACAAGGCTATTTTTTGTCTTTGAATTGATTTAATCCGAGAAAGTTTATTATTTCTTTGAGGCAATAACTCGGAGTTTTTATTGGATGGTTTTTGTTTATCCATTTATTCAAAGAGGTTAGTTTACGTCATGACCTTTCTTTTGGTCTGATAGGTGATGTTTCTGTTGAAAGAATCATAGCCAGTCAATTTTTGGAAGGGATTCTCGATATTGACGAGTGTGATGGGTTTTATTTCTTGTAGTGAGATATCTCCTTTCCCGCTTTACAGTTAAGATTTTTTAAGTTTGATCAAGGTAAGCACATCTTTGATTGTCTTTTTGGGCGCTAGTATTGGAAGGCTGACATCTTCCTCGCTTTTATTATCTTTAATCATCTATGTAATTACAGCCATATAATAAAATTGGAGTGAATGAAAAAAGACAGTTGTTTTTTCTGTTCTATAAAATCCTCTCGATTTACTTCTAAAAAATGCACTCTGCAAATCTAAGGAAATCCTCCAAAACTGCAAAAAAATCGTAATCACAGCTGTCTCTGACTAAGCTGAAGAAGTTTAGCGGCAAAACAGGAAACAGTCTAGACTCTGAGAGAATTAAAAAATATGAAGCTGGGAGCTAGATTTTTAAAAAGGGATCTTCTGATACCGTTCCTCTTTTATATACTTTGAAACTGGGGAAAGCAGCTATTGTTGAAAGTTCAAGTGGGCAGGTTTTGCACATTTTCAAAACTGAAGATACTATGAATAAAACATAGTTCATTTTTAGAACCCCTTTCATGAAGACCGTGGTTGCCCTTACGGATTCTTACGTCATAAGGGATAAATTGCACAAGGACTCTAAGAGTATCAAACTCAAGAATGAAGAAAACCAGGCAAACTGCCCAATAAAGGTGTTAACCGGGTTAGAATCCCATTTCTTCCATGAGATAAGTATGTATTTTACTGACATATTGTTGTAAATACATGAAACGTTGAAGTAGTAATAGTAAATGCTATATTTTGTAAATTCGGATAAGATACTTGCGAGATGTAAAATGAACAAGCTTCCGCTGTTAAATATCTATAAAGGTTAGTTTTTCACAGTCAATTAACAAGTGTAATATAATGCAGTTGCATCGAAGTGTCGGCTGATGATGATTCCTTTGAAGTTGTTGGAGTAAATCGATTCTAATGCAAAATCGTGTTTTTCTCGGCTTCTTTCAAAGAAATCTAGCTATCTTTAATAAAGACTGAGCAAAGTTAAGTAGGTGCATTAAAAAGTAAGCAATGATAAAGAAAGAATCAAGTCTTTGCACTAATTGAGGAAGCAAATGATAAGTGTACCAATTCGGTTTCAAAAGAGTCCGAAGTCTAAGTGTAATCACGCAAGTGGAAGCGAAGAGTAGAAAAGGAAAAAGAATCATACAATATCCACAGTCAGAAAAAAATATTAGCTAATTAAAGATGAATTCCACAAATAACTATGTTGCATGAATAAAACCCGCTATGGCAGATAATACTTGGTTGAAAAAAGTGAATAGATTAAGTAAAAAATATGCTCTCCTTTCCTGAATAGTTCCTTTTAACTCGCGCACTCTACCAAAAAGCCATACTCAACTGCGAATAATTCCCCAAGAATTAAACGCTAAAGCTCAAATCCAAGTTCAGGAGCCTTTCTTAACTTTTCAAAGCATTCCTTCTATAAACTTGCCAAGAGTTCCCTACATAAACCTCCAAAAGATCACTTTATTAAGGGTAAAATAAACCCTTTAGAACGAGCAAAAAAAGTTAGAAGAGAACTAGCAGCTAAAAATAAGTAGTATTTTGACCAATGTTACTTTAAGAAAAAAATCCTTCAGCTAACAGTAGGATAACTGATCGGACCACTTTTTTGACTTACCGACTAATTATAATTCATATCTAATGCAAAGAATTTTAAGTGAACAGTAAGCCACCCCGTTATAGGGAGATTTCAATATTTACTACCTTTTTATCGGATTTTCAGTCGCCGCCATGATAGTGTCCTTTATTGTGTTTATCATAAGAAGACGAAGGATCCGGAGAAGGCAGGAATAAATAATACGGCATCTTAACAATCAGGCTAATTTGCAAAACAACAATTATCATCCAATCAACAACATAAACAATAGCAATTGGAGTCAGCCTAATCAACCTGCTTTGGGTCAGGATCAATATCAAAACCCTAACTATTATGGAAATGCCCAACCCAATGCTCAAACTCATTATAGACCTCCTCAAAATCCAAACCGAAATCAGGATCAGTTTTATAGCTAAAACAACAATGTCAATCCGTACGGGATTTCATGATAGTGGTTTATTTTATTTTTGACGAAGCATTTTGATTTTTGCTTAGTTTAGAGAGTTGTGAATAATAATACTATAGTGATGCAATCATAACGCAAAATATTCAGTCTTCTATCTAAGAAAGCGGAACTGACCGCTCACGAAAAGGAATACCTATTCAGATTCCTAAAGAAGTGGTTCTTCAAACCTCTGAAGTCATAGATAAACATAGAAGAAATCGTGGAGTCAATCAATGTCAAATAATGGTCGACATAGTCAAGGATTTTTGCGGAGGGATAAAAGATCAATGATTATTATTTCCTTTTAGAGGGTTCTGTAAATCTCTATAAAGGATACTCCACTGAAAATAAGTAGTTGGTAAGTTGTAAGAACGGACCTGCTATTTTGGGATAGTATTTTATCCATAACAATTCCAATCGTTCATATAACGCATTTTGTAAGGATAGATCAGGGGCAAAAGGATTCACGATAAATGTGGAAAAATTTAGATCCATTAACTCACAACTCATAAAGTAGGAGAATCAGCTGAAACTTTAACTGAGCGATTTTTTAAATGTTGAATTCTCTATTCTTAACAAGACGGAACTTTATTACCTTGTGGATTATGAAAAACATTAGTATAATCATAACATACTGTGTGGCAATGCTATCTACATGGTTCTTGAGGGAGAGTGTGTAATGTCAACGTCCTAGACTGTTATACTTCCTTCTCCACCCCAAATGAGTCCCCTTCTCAAAATTGTTAGAAACCCTGTTCTTAGACTCTGTCCCAAAGATCTCGTCAATCTTCACTACTTCTATGGTAATCGAACTCAAAAAATGCTCAATTCTTATCAGTATTTTGTCACTTCACAGTAGATTTCCCTTCTTAAAATACCCTTTTCCAAAATTTCGTAAATCCATCATAACCTCGAATCCAAATTGAAACTCATTTATGAATGGCAAACTTTCAAGGTTTAGGAATATAAAAACAATGCCAAAAAGCAAAAAGTTATAAGTCCCTCCATTGAAAACCCAGTTCTTCGAGGAAAAAGTATTCAGAAAAATAAATCCAACATTTCATTGTAGTAACTTAGCATAATAAGAAGAAAGTACTGCTTAGGATTTAGTCAGGGAGAGATTGAAAATGCGGTTCCTCCGAAAAAAAAACTGATTCAAGAAGTTCCTCTGGGATTTTTCAAAGAGAAAAAGAAGGAAAAAATAAAAACTTAAATAAAAATTATTCAAAGATAGTGGAGTTGTTACATTAAGCTTCCATAAGTGCAGGATAAATAGAACAAGTATACCAAAGCCAAGTGATTATGGATGATGAATACTTCGCAAATTATTAGTTTTTTTTTATTGGTGCACAGTGTTTTGATTGTTATGTTAGTTTTTTTTATTTTAAGGTAAAATAGCAAAGAAAATGGAGAAAGAAGGAACGGATGGTCATGATCACTTCCCTTTAATTGATCAAAACGAAGTTGTCAATAAGCTAGACCCAGTTTCAAACTTAATCTGGATCTTAAAGGAATTGAAACTGTACGGCAAATATTTGAGAGGTAAGCACAGGCAAGAAGCGCTTCGATATGGGCTGTAGTATGCAGCTACTGCATTACGAATTGTTTAAGAAACGGGTGATTGGCCAAAGTACCGACAAAATGTAACAGAGAAAGTTCACAAATTTGTTGAATAAGTTTTGATATCACACTTCTAAAGGCGCGAAATACCGCTATATGAATATGAGAAATTGCGTGAAAAATGTGAGTAACTGATGACTGCTAGGAGATGAACAAAAAGTAAATGTTGATTTGCGAATGAATGCCTTTCGATCAAATTTATACAAAAATTTATAGATAAATCAAACACCCACAATCATGGGTGCACCTTATACAAAAATATAGAAAAATAATTCATTCAGTAATATGATTTGAATTTTTGCCCCGAGAAAGTGCTTTGGAAGTCTAAACAAACTTATTCTTAGGACCAGCTCCAGGATTCACATCATGACTCATTATGTAGTTAAACTTTGGAGGCTAATCCGAACTTTACTCATCGAGATATTTGAAAATACGACTTCTCCCAACAACTCTCTTCGAATCCAGACGACTCTGTTCTGTGTAATTTTGGATATATGCATTGTTTCTCGATGACTCCAGTTTATCTCTCTTACTTGTTCTTGAGCTTGAAGGATCAAAAATTTGTTTATTCTTTTTCTTGTGAGAAGTGGCTACGAGATTCTATCTCACAGGAACTTTGTGCAATTTCAACAGAGAAGCTGACTTGGACTGCTGATTCTGATCGAATATCTTACTTTTTCTAAGGCTGGATCTTCTTTCGGAAGATATTGGTTGGGCATCAAGATATCTGCTGGAATCCTAATGAACCGCACTTTTTGATAGTCCATCACCAATTTTTCCGGGATGAATTGATTTGGTTTTCTGGTTTTCAGACTCGGAAAAACTAACTACTCTCGCAACTTGAGATGAATCCTCCTAAGGGACAAAACTTCTAATAAATTTCTTGTTATTTTCCATTGATTTTTCAGACTCTTTACGTTGTGACTAGTTTAAAGACTAAATATTCCTGTTCGGAGAACTTGTATAGTCATCGTAGTCAGTCTAGCATACAAAATTTTGCTGAATTTTTCTTAGCACTTCCTGTTTTCGTTCTTCTAAACTCTTCATTTGATTATTTGGGGCTATGTTTATTATTTTTTCGATTTCCCTATCGAATTGTTAACATGATAAAAGAACTATTTCGTTGTTTATCCAGTTTGTCTTACGCTAATGAAGCGACTACACCAATTTTTCGCACTTTCTTGACTCACCTTAGTTACTATACTCCAATAATTCAACCAGGTTGCCTTTTTAAAAATAACCACTCACCCAATTTTTCTTGACAGTATTTTTAAGGATTCCACTGCCCTCAAACACATCACCTCTAAATTAGCCGATGTAGTAATTTCCGTTTTGAAACCACCTCTAACCCTGACCATAAAGCTGAGAGTTGATATAATATCCTCTTTCGACAAGTTTCATTTCAAATTAATCCTAAACTCTATGTGTGTCGGGGTTGAATCCACCATGGGTTCCTCTTATCAGTAGAGAAAATCCAAGACCGTTTATAAGTCCATTTTTATTAAAACCAATATTTAATTTGTTTCCTATTTTTTGAACTCCAATATGGTGTGTTTTTTCTATTTCGTAATTGATCACTTGGGAATGCTTCCTGCCAATTAAAAAGTCTATACTCCCATGATCAAAAACTTTATTCAAGATGGCATAATCTCTCTCCTCCTTTTTCTACAGCAAACTTCCTTTCTTAAAGACGGTATAGAGAATACTTTTGGAAACGTAGTTCAACAACAAACATTTCCCCTCCAACAGCTGATCCGAATTATAATGAAGACTCACTAAAAAACCATCTGTTCTATATACTACTTAAGATAAACGGTTTTTGAAGTATTCCGCCGATGCCAGCCAGCAATTGTTGAAGAAAATATTATGTCCGTGAAGTAAATCATTGTAGTAGTTCGAAAGCAGACATGTTCCATTATCATGAAGGATAATTCCTTGACCATGTTTCTGAAAAGACTTGATTCCACCCATATACATTGCATTCCGATAATGACAATAATACAGGGAATTGGTAAGCGACTTATTCGATGCGTTGGATCGTTGAGTTGATAGCTATCGTGATTTTTCAGGAGTTTTGCGGACTGGAGACCTTGTTCTCATTATATTTTATTAATATAATATCAAATTTGCATCCAAATAAAAAATAGGAAAGAATATTTATTCTTGGACTTTTCATTCGTTATTCAACTATCTTCGAATTTTGAATTCAATATCTTCTTCGTCTTCATCTGTGTGACTATCTAACACTCTGGATTCACTTTAAGAAGCAAAAAGGGGCCCGAGGCTATGGATAAAGTAAAATGTTTGAGGCATCGAAACGAGGAACCATCCCAGATCTCCAATATATGAAAATACTATGAAAGTTATAAAAAAATTCAGATGCAAGTAATTTACTCTTATTTTTGTATTTTTACCCGCAAAAATAAGGATTACGAGTGCTGAGTCCAATCCAATATAGAGATAGGCTGCTTCATTCGGTCTAATGAGAGGCAGCAACCATAAGATTGTTATTATTTGTGAGAATAGCGCTGAATATTATGCTCGCATCAGTGCATATATGAGACACAAAGAGAGGAAATAGGATATTTTCCAATCTAGAAACCCGAAGAGAAAAATCCAATTAATCTATCCTAGTGCAATTAGTCCTAAAAGAGAGTACAACATTTTCTAAGGTAAACTATTCTCGACTCGGTAAAGAAGAATATCTGGCTTTTCGACAATTTTTTCGAGAGAGTCAAAAGTAATAGAATGATCCAAATAGAATAAAATTCTGACTAACATTGATTTTCGATGACTATTTTGCTCCACCCTAACGGAAAAATTGTTTTAAATGAACCTATCAAAGTTTTTGAAGATCCTTTCTTTGAATCCCAGATTGTGTAGTTATTTAACCGAAAATTCACTCACATAACGAAGATCCTCGGGATGCAGAAGGGACTGACATTAATATTGAAAACATTAGTTTTGGTAAATTAAATGAGCCTACGCCCACAGAACATCCTTCTCCTTGAAAGTGTTTCTAATTGATATTTATCCGGTTTCTTCAGAGAAGGAGTCAAAATCGTAACAAGCTAAACAGTCCATCCCAACGGCATCTTTCTAATTTTCGTCGATGTATCCATACTAACAAAAAGTGTTGAGATAAACAGGACTTAGTTGCGAATGAAGTATTTGATAACCTATGATCGTTAATAGAGCGAAAATGAATATTACTATCTTTTTATTGTTTTTATTGTTTTACATTGGGGGGAGAGAGGAGAAGTTTGTGAGCCCCCTTGTTGGTCGGAATGTACAAAAAATTAATTAAAATCCTGTGAAAATTCGTCAGATTTCATTTTCTACGAGGGGATAAAATTTTATTCTTTTTTATTATCCATCACCCTTTTATTCGTTTTATTGAAGGTAAATATTTCTGTTTGTTTGTTCTCCTTTTGAAGATTGATATTTTTACTTTCATATTTTGCTATATTTATATTTTGAAAAACAAACACATAAAAAAACAGTTTGGGAAGGGAAACCATATGTCTATGTTCTCCAAATATACTGACAAAAATGAATCAGTATATCGAAAAAACATCAGAGTCGCGTAAATGCTGAGGTAGAGTCGCTAGAAAAGCAAAAATAAATCGATTAAGCATTAGCATAGTGAGTCTTACGACTACGATACAGACGGAAAACGTCCTATCAGAACGTAATCAAAAGCAGAAGTACAATAACTACGAACTGTTATGTAGTCATGCTCAAATTGCATGGAAAGAATCTCTTAGTTCAGCACAAAAAAACCCAACCACCATCAAGACAAGGGAAAAGCCGAAAGATGGACCCAAACTTCCAACAAGCCGTTCTTAATAGATCTTATTGAGGAGAGGGTTGAATAAATTTGCATTAAGAATGCCAAGATGTCCAAAATGCTAGTTGAAAGAGAATAATAATTGTCATAAAGACAGAGCTAGATCAATTAAATTTAGGATAAGTTTACTAATATACTCTACACACTTGGTCACGACTTTTCACATGTCAAAACAGTTAGTAACAGTATTTTCACACTCAAACAGGGGATGCATTCGAATACTGAAACTCCTTCCTATGTTAAGGCGATGCTTATGGATTAAAATTGACCATTTTTTCTGACTTTATATTTTTCTTATCAGGAATTGGTTGCTTTTTACTCGAATGGGTTGCTTTTACATCAAAGATAATTGATTACATCAAAGATAATTGATTAATATAATATTGCGAATATGCAATAAAATGAAAAGGAAGAGGGTTTTATCAACGAGTAGTAAGTCTAACTCGTGGACTATATTTATCGACCTATATCGTTATCACACAGTCAGATCCTATATCCAGGATATCAGAATTCTAAAAAAAGGGAACATCTATTAAACTAATCGCCGTTGATTAACCAGAAATCGCGTGAAAGGTTCATCGAAAAAATCACACTACTCTGCTCAGATAAAAATACCGAGAAGGAAATAGTTTTCAACAACTTTAACAAATCAGACATAAATTCTGATGATCCAAATGTGTAGTTTAACTCCACTTTCGAATCGGGAAATCTTGAACTAGCAACAAAAAATCATAATCAACAGAATCATTTCAATCTATACATAAGACCAGATACCAACACGAAGAGTTATTATCAGTGGTTTTATTTTGAAGTCAAGGTTAGAAAAGCTCCTCAAAAGATTAAATTCACAATCAAGAACTTTGTTAAATCAGGAATGCTTTACAAACAAGTACTCATGATTTAATACAGGGTCTTAGGCCATATTTCAGATCGAGTAGCCAATTTTGCACAGGGAGTGGTTACAGTCAAATAGACTGTTAGTAAGTGATATGGGAGTAAGATCCATAGGACTAGAATTTTTACAACTTGACATTTGATTTCGAGTTCAAACAAGAAGGAGACGAGGTATAATTCTGCAGTCAGCCACCATACACATATAAAAAGCTTTGTTCATTCTTGAAGAAATTAAGGTGCAGAAAGACAACTCTTTGCAAATCTGTGATGGGGATATAAATCCCATTGTTAACCTACCATGCAAAAAAGTAATGTAAGGTTGTGTGTATTGTGATTGCAAGACAGCATCCTGGATAGACTGTAGGTTCTTGGGTGATGGAAGGATTCATTCGCAAAGTTTAAAACAAGAAAACTAGTCTTAGCAAGGTCAATATTGATGATTTTGTCTCTTGGGTGATTGTTCCGATGGTGAATGTTGATGGAGTTGTGCTTGGGAACAATAGGACTGGGGTTCTTGGACGTGATTTTAATAGGAATTGGACTAACTAGGATGGGAGGAGTTATAAGGCGAAAATGTTTCCAGAACTTGTTGGGATTGTTGAACTTATCAAACAGGTTAAGAAAAAATATCCTGGAAAAGTTAAAATGTTTCTAGATCTTCATGGACACTCCTCTCAGCCGAATGTGTTTAGTTATGGACCTCCTCATGAACAGACATCAGACTATTTTTATCAGAGCCGCTTATTTCCTGAGATGGTAGCTCTCAATAACAAAAATTTTAGGTTGTAGCAGTGCTCTTTTAGTATTTTGCCAAATAAGAAAAAGACATCCAGGTACCTGGCTTTCTCTACTTTTGGAATACCTTTCAGTTTTACCATATAAAGCAGTTTTGGCATAATGGATTAAAAAATAGCCAAATAGCAAGATTTCGTCAAAATCGGAGAGGATATAGCCTCTTCCTCATTTGAATTTTTGGAGCTCTTGTACTGCAAAACGAAGGAGGATCCTAAAAGAGTGAAAATACTATAGGACTTAACGAAGAAATACTAGGCAGTGGAATATCAAACTGCTCCTTATTATGACTCGGGTAGTGAATAGAGTGACAGTTCCGAGTAAAAGAGAGATTTCTAAGAAAAAGTTATCAAAATGATGGATAAGTAGTAAGACTCACTGAATTCAACCAAAACTCAACCATTAGAAAGTAAAAAAGTTAGCCCTCCAAGCAAATTTACGTATCGCGATGATGAAACCATTACATAGAGACAAAAAAAGAAAAGTGACTTTAAAAAAAGGTTTCAAACTTAAACATAAAAAACATTGACCAAAAATTCGAGATATCTCAAGACTACAGCGTAATGTTCACTTCCAGAAATCAGGCAAAAACAAAACTTTAGTAAAATTAGGACCTCGAAATTTTAAACGAGGTCAAAGAAAAAACAAAGGCAAAATGTAAATTGGGGGAAAATAGATGAAGAATCCGACCCTCTGAAAATGAGTCTGAAATAAATCCAGATCAGGCTTTTAAAATTGAGAAACAGTAAGGTTGGAAAGAAAATAGTTTACATAAACCCTTATGGTATTTGATTTTTTCTGTAGATTCCTACTAATTAATTATATTCCATTTTCTCTCAAATTCACCTCTCATTTTGTACTTAGAATCCAATGAGTACAAAATAGCCTACCGCAATTTCAAGACGTTAACTCAGTCGGACACATAGCTATCAATTTAATGTCGAAGTGCTAATTGTCATGATCTACGAATATATGAATATAATAATATATCGGAGTTTTGTCTTTTTTACTAATAGGAAATTTCTGTTCATGTAATAATTAAAGTAATAATTATGTTCAAAAAAGCGTTGATAGGAAGTAGTGGGCTTCTCCTCATGGGACTGGCTTACGACAATATCACTCAAAGCTTTGTTTTTACTCGCAACCTCAGAACTGTGAAGTGCGGTTTGCATATTCTGTATGGATACAAAATAGCATTCAACGAGGACAATTTCCTCCAAATTCATGAAGACATCGCAAAGGATATTTACGATAGTAACAAGCATTTTATACCTAGCTTGCATCTATAACGACGGATTATATGTCAAATTCGGGCAAGGAATCGCCGCTATGGACCATCTCCTTCCCCCTCCATTTTTCAAACACATGAGCAAACTTCAAGACAAAGCCAATGCAGCTCCTTACCATCAGATTGAAAAAGTTTTCACAGAATAAGTTGGACAGTCAATTTAGGCAGTCTTCGATAATTTTGGCAGATAACCAATTGCCTCAGCTTCAATTGCGCAGGTTCACAAGGCCACTCTCAAAGACGGAAGGGAAGTAGCTGTGAAAATACAGAAGCCAAGGATCAAAAACCAGTTTAAGTCGGATATGGCTATGCACTACCTAATCAATTGGGTTATTGAAAAGGCTTTTGATCTTCCTTTACTTCAGTTTGTTGATGATATACAAGAAAATCTGGAAAAATAGCTTGATTTCAGAATATAGGCTTAGAATGCGAAAAGGGGAAGTCGAAAATTTGCCCAAACCAGTACCCAAATCCTAATTTCAAGATAGAGATGACATTTATGTCCCGGAAATTGTTGGCTAATTCACCAGAAAAAGGGTAATGGTTTCTGAATGGATAGACGGGATCAAAATTACGGACCGATAAAAAATGAGGGAATATGGGTTCAACAAGAAGAAAGTGTTGTAGGATCTGATCAGAGGTTTTGCAGAACAAATTTTCGTCACTGGATTTGTGCATTGCGATCCTCATCCGGGGAATGTGTTTGTAAGACCTCATCCTAAAAATCCAAGAAAACATCAATTGGTGATTCTTGATTTTGGTTTGTGTTTGGAGATCGAGGACTCGTTTAGATACCAATATGCACAGTTTTGGAAGGCTATGTTCCTTCAAGATGTACTTCTTTGTTCAACGTAGAGATCGGAAATGACCAGAATTTGTAAGTTATGGGGTCT
>JAOWAT010006573.1:0-12683 GCA_028571025.1 Longipedia americana | reverse complement strand
GAAGAAGAAGAAGAAGAAGAAGAAGAAGAAGAAGAAGAAGAAGAAGAAGAAGAAGAAGAAGAAGAAGAAGAACAAGGTTATGTGCGAAATTAGAACATCTCTTGTTCTAAAACTGTCTTCATCTTATTGGAAATTTTCTTCAATTCCTTTACAGTCAATGCATTGTTTTTGAAATTTACGGAAAGAAAGTTTTAAATACCTTATTAATGACTATTACACAAACAGTTTTCAGTTGGCATTTGAAGCCTCCTCTAAATAATCACACCTTGTCTCTCTCCCTGTAATCAAGTGCCTTTTGCTGCTATGCAGGCTTCTTCTTCTGACCAGTCCATTGATCAGATCTGTCATGGGTGGATGTGTCGTTAGCAAGGAGAAACAAAGTCCTCAACAAAGGGTCATTGACTATCAGAAAGGTAAGCAACCAAGAAAAGGGAACATCTGTAATTTGACCCAACAAAAGGGTATCTCATCCAAACGAGCACGAAAGCCGTGCACAACCTGCGGATGTTTGAAAACAGGCAGATGTCTTTTATAATGTATCTAAAACTCAAAGCATTGAAATATTGTCTAGATGACAACAAATTTCCAGAAAAAATTCAAAACAATTATAAAAGAGTGAAATGATGGTGGCTACACCATCATAATGTTTCAATTGTAATCAGTCAAAAGAATACTGTGAGAAAATAAGTAGCAATGATGATGAAAATCATGTTGGAATAATTGTCATGTGATGTATTGGATATCTGTGCGGTGAAAGATGATCATTCGTCGAGCATGGAACAATTATCACGCTTTATTGGAAAACTCTTCCCCCCCCGCGCCGGGAATCGATATTACTTGACATACGTTTATCCGCAAGTAAAAGTGTTTGAAATTATAATCTGGAAATATTTTGAATGAAAATGGCGTTTAGTACTGGCTAACTGCTCTAATATTTTACTATGCAAAATGCACGTTATTCTCGATTTTCAATCATTTCATTCAATAAAATCAAACCGCCTTAAAGAGGTATTTCTAACAATATCCGTGTTTTTCGGATTCCGTCAGGTTCAACTAAAACTTTTATATTTCATGTGGTCACTTCACATTTTTATAACAACACCTTTGTAAAATTTCATTTGCTTATGTCATGGAGAGCAGATAAATTCACCTCTTGTCACAAAATGTTGATAAATGTAACGTAAAGTAGCATGACCTCATTCATTTTTGTAACGAAACTTAAATTTTTTGACTGCTGTCATTCTTTGAACTTGAGCAGAGAAACTTGACACATTTTTATTTCAATGTCAGAAGTATGTAACAAGCTGCTTCTGTGAATGTATTCATGACCTAGAAAAAATAGTTTATTATCTATTTGTTGTTATGGAAATTCTGACTAAAGTCATTATATTGTTCCCAAAACTTTAATAAGATATGTATCACGGTTTGAGTTGCTTCAAAAGTCTAATGATATTATCTGAAGCTGAAAATATTGAAATTGGAAAAAAAGATCATTATTAATAAGATAAATTCTTTTTGCTCAAGTATCATAAAATGTCACGCATTTTAGAAAATTTAGTTTTTTAAGAATTTTACCTTGCAAATTTCCTGCAAGTGACCACCTGATTAGCAAAAAACCACATTATACTTTTTGGAATCGTACGCATCGGTATTTTCATTTATAAAATCGTCCACCTAAGAAAAAGAAAATTTTCAAGAAACTCATTTGCTTGATTGGAATGTAAACCATGAAAGTTTTATTGCTATATTACTTAGGCTGTGTTTCAGTTGAGAAATTTTTTGGAAGTGGTGCCTAGAAAACATTGACGCAGCAACAAAAATATGATATTCTAGCAACCAAAATTCTAGTAACGACACCAAAAAATTCTCCTCTCCAACACAGTAATTGTAAGTAGTATGTCCAGAAAAAATATTTTGCCTTACTTTTGCTTTTTACTGACTGTATTAGCTTCCCATGAATTAAAATTTTTGTTGCCGCGGCAATGTTTCCTCGGCATCATTTCCAAAAATCTTAACTGAAACACAGCCTTAGATTTTGCAGTTTTTATTGGTGTCTATCAGTAAAGAGAAAGACAACATTTCAATGAAAAATCAACGTTTTTAAATTCAACCAACTACCCCCTAGTTGTTTTTCATATGCCAAAAGATCAACTCGTAATTAAATGGAATTTCATTTTTTGCCATAATGGGTTCACAAAGGCTACGTCGTTTATAGAAGCAATTTGTACTTTTTGGGTTATTTTACTACATAAAAAGAAGGTGCTTTTGTGAACCCATGAAAGCAAAAAGTTAAATTGTATTTAATTATGGCATGATCTTTTGGTACATGGAAGATAATTTCCTTATTTGGAAAATTCAAGACCCTTCCACTTTTTTACATCCTTAATACTACAGGAGCTTTGACAGTTTGATAAATTGTATAGCCGGTTCAAAATGCTTATGAATCTTTCCTATAAAAGTTGATTGTATCCCCGTCAGTCTTTCTTTAAGTTACGGGAACTGATAATGCAACTGTGAGCTTAGCTAGGATTGCTTATGATTATGTAGTTATGAAATGAAGAACTGAAGCTAAAATAGAGGAAGTTTTAATTGTTAGAAGTCAGATGGTATATTGGGAAAAATCATAAAAAAGAGAAGCAGTTAAAATTGAAATGAAATAATGGTAAAAGTGTAATTGAAAAGAATAGATAGGAAGGAATACATATATACAGAAAAGAGCATTAATGACACAAAAAATGAGCAATTAAAAAGAGTTGGCTTTTTTCAAGTAATTTGTAAAAAAATCCTTATGAGGGATAAAAACAAAGGGTTTCGGTACTTTATTAGGACTTTAGCTACCTGCTTCCATTCTCAAATTGCTGGGAAAAGCAAATATATGGTTTAAGTTTGATATATTTCTTTTAAAAATTATTGTTATGATAATGATGGACGGCCACTATAATTAGTATGGTAAAAATTGTGATTTTTCTGTGAGTATGGTTGAATTTATGGTCGAAATGTGCTTTCTTTCAAACAGCCAAAAGTCATTTTCGTGATTCCAAGAAATTATCATTTTCATGAATTACATTCTTATTCATATGCATAATCTAAATCCAGTCAATTTTCTTGAGGACTTTACTTTCTTATCAAATAGGTAATTATATTTTCTAATCTCTGATCTAAAAGTCCAATTTCTTTTAGAAATCTCCCTTCTTGACCCAATAACAATTTATAAATAAATATAGCATATAGCAGAACCAACCTAAGCTTTGATCAGATAACAAACCAAATTTCCATTTAGCCAAATGAATACCGCATTGACTCTTATTATTACATTTCATTATTTGTGCATAACTAGAAGAAAATTGATACATTTTTAAAACAGCTGCAAAATGAACTGCTAAAAAAGTTTTTAGAATGCAATATTTTTAGCTTGAGTTTGGCAGTGCTATATAAACAAGAATTGGTCTTGAAATAAAGAATTGGTCAAACTTCATTCAAAGATTGTCAAATGACATGGTAATAGGGACACTTCAAATGTAAAGTTATAATATTTCCTAACCTTTTTTTTACATAATTTAAAGAAATACTGGTCAATTCAGTTGCAATATAGTTAGATTACTTGTTTATTTGGAAACTTCTTTAGGCTGTGCACAACTTTTGGGCTTGTTTACTTTGATTTGACTCATAGTCATATGAAAATATTCTGATGTCAATATTTTGTTGAAAGAAATAAGTATTTTAGAAATGAGTACCTCTGATCTTTCTGGGCACATTCAGTTTCATGTGTGTTCCGTTCGGTTTTATTTTATTATTGCTTCTCTGCCTCTCTTTTCCGTTTTTGATCCTTTTTCTCGATAACAATTAATAAAAACTAAGCGATAATAATAATTGTATATTGCATGTATTAATCCAATAAAAATGAAAGAAAATACTTGTTCAATTCCAAAAATATTAAAGGTGGTTTGAAGTAGTTTTGAAGAGTAAAATACTCTTTTATGGTGGGACAGAGGAAGTAAAATAAAGTAAAAGTCAAAAATTTGCCTGTGCGTTCTGATCCCAAGTTTCCTTTCTTAGCCTGCTTCGAAAATGAGTTTAGATCCACTGATTAGAACCATAAGCAATAAATTTCTAATTGAATTTTGAGATCTATGAAAACTAAGAAGAAGGAAAAATGATACTACGCCGTCCAATTGAACTTGGTCAAACACAAATGTATAGCAAATACTTCACACAGCATAGTACATAGCATTACAATGTAAATTTATTTACTCCAGCATTAGACGAAAAACTAAAAATTGAATAATTTTGCAATCAAATTTTGCACCAAAGGTATGTTCATATAAAAATTGTGGCAACCTTTGAAGAGTTTTATTTTCATGGTTACAAAATTTAACAGGTTAAGCAAAACTCTTATCAAACCCTTCACCGAAATAGATTTTGAGTTGCCTTGTGACGTTGGTCAAAAAATTCTTATCAAAAGAAAAGGGTTAAAAAGGAATTTTATTTTGACCAATCAAAAAATTATAGTTGATTGCTACTTGTCATCAAATGACCAGCCTGTAAACAACAATTATCTGTTTATAAATAAAAACAGCTTTCAGTTCTATCATTATTACATTATTATTTTCATTAGGATTTGCTCTTATCAAATGTTACCAAAAAGGTATTGTCAAGTTAATAAATGGTTCCCACACAATATGTGCCATGCACAGTAACGTCAATTGGCATAATTCGGAATTGTTGGTCTAAATCGGAACACCTCTCAAAATGCCTGATTTGGTCCCAAATTCATTTTGAGAGGCGTTCCGATTTAGACCAACTGTTCCGAATTAGACTAAAAGACGTTAGCTTGTGCTATGTATGTGAACAGCCTAATGACATTAAGGGTCTGACTGTAGAATCTTCATAAAAAATTACAAGAAATTAAAGTTTGAGTAGTTTTTTGTTATTAGTAATCTTATTGTTTTCATTAATTCCTGAGGGTTTCACTTCCTAGAATTGTCAAAAAGTTGTGGATCAATATTACTTCAAGGTTTGATTTGAACTCAGATTCAGGCTGTTTAAGGAACCACTTTACAATTCATTGTGTTAAACTGTTATATCATTTGTTGGGAAAGATGTTCTAACAAAAATCTAAGTTGCACTTCTGAAGTGTTTGCTTGTCATCAATGTTGTTCAGATACTTTAATGAATGGTATGAATTTTCGAAAGATACATTCCAATTGTCAGGAATTTTTTGTTTTCAAAATTTTGACCTGTTTTCAACATCAAGAGAGAGCACAATAATTTGGTTAACAGTCTTAACCTGGCAAAAACAGTCAAAAGTCCAAGAGATGATTCAAGACTGAAAATTGATAGTTTTTCTACATATTTAAAGCAAGACACTTTCATATAAAAGTACATTTCAAAATATAGCTTAAAGTTCATAGTTTTGTCCCAATAAGTGACACCTCGAATTAGAATTATTTTCAGTGACTTTCATTTCCATTCAAATTATTGACTTTTGAAATAACTTCTGAAAATTATGAGACATTACCCTTTAAAGAATTTATGTTCTAGCATTCAAAATTTTAATGGACTGATATTGAAATATTTCCAAATAGCCTCTCAAAGCTGTCTTGAAAATAACATTATGTGATGACTAATATTTTATATATATGAAGCATTTTTCTTTAACAATTTTTCCCAACTGAAAAAAAATCGTAAAACTAAGAATTGCGAAACTTTTAGGCACCCAAAATTGGTCTTTTTCTACAAAAATGGAACAAAATTAGGCAAAATCCGTTGATTTATTAGCTAAGTTAAGGTAGGGTGTAACACAAAGTTCCAGAATCGATTGGTGTAGGTTTCATTTTTCAGATTATACTTTTTGAAGTCCAAAACAATCATTTTTCAGATTTTTTTTGGAAATTTAGACCTCCCAATAGACCATACAAATTTGGTGGTATATTACATAAAATCACATAAAAGATTATTTTGATTTCAAATAATCATTATTTTGGGATATAATAGTAAAAGTCTCACTAATTTTCCAACATACAATTGATATAGGCCACATTTTTTCCAGGTTTATCATTACTTCTTCTGGTCAGATCCTAAATTAAGGCTAAATGGCCAAAACTTGTATGGCCTGTTGGGAGGTCTAAATTTCAAACTTTTTTTTGAGAAATAATTGTTTTGGACTTCAAAAATTATAATTTAAAAAATAAAACTCACGCCGACGGATTCTGGAAATTTGTGGTACACCCTAGGTAAGGTAAAATGAGTAAATTATCTAATAAACTGAGAAAATTTTCCAAAACTGAGTGAAATATTCCGAAAACTAAATCTCATTTTCGAAATTAGTAGGAATTGCTGTTTTCTAGAAAAGTGTCGAGAAAATAGCCTGATATGACTTTTGCTCTGATTAGAATAGCTGTAAATGCACATGTAATGTTTTTGCTAGTTTTGTTCCTTCATTTCAATGTTATTTGTAAAATGTTTTGTAATGAGTGTACTTTTTCATTCTTCGGCATTTAAATGATCCAATAGAACAGTTCACACATACTTGAAATTTTCAACTTCAAAGTTGATAGCAAGGCATAGTAAAGAAAGAGAGAAGAAAATTAAGGGAAGAATTGAAACGTGCAAGCAAAAATATTTGCAAGGAAATGGAAAAATATAAACAAAATTGATTGTGCTTTACGAATAAGCAAATTCTACAACTATTTTATAGAAAAAGTATTCTTTGACTAATCTAAGATACTTTGTTTCACCCATTTAGATCAAGAATTATTAGGTCAATTTTAATGTATAATTTTTACAAAAAAAATTGTAATGTAAAATGTGTTTTTGTTGGTATTTTCTTGGGAGAATCTTTGCCACATTTTTTGCATTTTTATTTTGTTGGACATATTATTGGAAGGAAAACAGCATAAGAGAGGCCAAGTTGAAAGTTCAATCCTTCTTTAGATGACGTATTTGCTCTTTTTGCCCGGTATTTGACCCCATTCAAGTGTAATTGAGGATAAAATAGTTTTTTCTTATTTCCTATTCGGTGTTTTATTCTTTTTTGCTTTGCATTTCATCTCTAACTTGGTCTTTCCAGGCTTTTGGCATAATTTTTTTCAAAACTGACAGTCGATATTCCCAAAAAAAGACTGAGAAAAACAAATTTTTCACTAAACACGTTTTAATGTCAGGTACCCTTTCTAAGTAAGTAGGTAAAAAATCCATTTTCTTTTGCAAATCTTGAAGTAATGTCTTATAACGCGGCCAATTTCTTAAAAATCTAATGTGTAAGTAAAAACTAACCAAACTGAGGTATTAATATACAAAATTTCTGGATATTTAAAAAAGCCTGATTTATCTTTCTCTTTTTAAAGATCGAATTGAATTTTTGTTTTCATTTTCTTGAAAGTTCACGTTTTCCCATTTTTTATTTGTATCTAAGAAAAACATTTCAAACTCATAAAATGGAAAATAAACTTCAATAAGAGCAAAATGCCCTGATCGCAAAATGAACAGTTTTAAGGGCGGATGGATTTGACAGGATTTATAAAACTTTTTTGAATCTTACTTTGATAATTTTTGGAAAAATACATTTACCCAGTACAGGGTCTCTCGAATTAATGACATATCTTGGAGGCATGCAAAATGT
Organism: Longipedia americana; assembly: GCA_028571025.1. Classification (NCBI taxonomy): domain Eukaryota; kingdom Metazoa; phylum Arthropoda; class Copepoda; order Polyarthra; family Longipediidae; genus Longipedia; species Longipedia americana. Next base: position 5,062 of record JAOWAT010006573.1, on the reverse strand, counting down.
CATTAAACCGAGAGATTGTTGTTGAGATGTTTCTTGTAAATGTTTCATCAAGAGACTCTTGTACCAAATTGGTGTCAATTTTAGGTTATTATTTTAACTTTACTTGTTTTCAGTTCCAGACATCGGAACATTTGTATCAATGTACAGTCAAAGGCAGATTTGGCGATAAATTTGGTCCCATATTGGCGATGCTGTTTTTACACATTTAGCAACAAAAGACAGATTAAGCGTCACTTTCATATAAAATTTTCATGTAAAATAATTTTGGTTCTCAGCTTTGTCACTAAATCCATTGAAAACCATCGCTAAATGCATACTGCCGTTAAAAAAGGTGCAACACTAAATCCGTCTTTGACTGTATTTATTTTTTCATTTCAAATACTGTACTTAAGAAAGAAAATTCCTGAAATTGAAATTCCTAATAAAAAGTTATTTCGCTATATCTCAATAGCAATAGAGGTGAATTCTGCCAATTTGGCCTTTAAGTCTGTCTGCCCTGAGGGAGAGAAAAAGTGAGTGTAATAGCCAAAATAAAAGTGATATTTTTGACTTGACTTTCAAGAAGAAGAAATAGAACTCTAATAAAATATATGAGCAACTACTAGCTATCATTTACCTATTTGATGACCTAAAGGGATATCTTTTATTTCAAGAAGGGAATTGAGTGTTTGGAAAGCAAAATATCGGAGTAAATTGCAATAAATGCATAAGAGGATGACGAATCTATATTCACAAGAACGTCCAATTATGGTAATCTAAAAATTTCCCAAAAGTAATTTTGCCGCTTTTTATTTAAATTATGAAGAGAATTATACAACTGTCAAAGCAGCCACATACAAAGCAACGTTCACTCCTTTTCTGTTTCATAAGAAAATCTGTATTCTTCCACTAAATACATGTTAAAACAGCTGCTCTGTTATGAGAAAGAATAGACTGTAAATGCCCAACTGTGCATAGATGCTTCATTGACTTATCTAAGCTGCTCCTTGTTTTTAAAAGACAACTGTTAGGCGACATTTGTCAGGTTTAAAAAGTGAAAAATATCATATCAAAAGTTCATTATTTTAAAAATTAAAACTTTTGGGGACAATATTTATGACAAATGTTTCTAATGAACCAAAAGTGTTAAAAAATATTGTCTTCCTAATACAATTCAGGTGCGACAAACGTCAGACTGGCACGAACAAATCAAGTCGGGTCTGCCCGATATCAAATGTGTCCCAGCACGTCCTGCTAAGTAGCATAGAGCCCTTTACCGACTAGGGGAATTTTCAAAAATTCAAAAAAGTTTTGAGCTCTAGCACCCAAGAGGACAGGTGGGCGCCTATTTGGGAGCCTCTGGGGAGTTTCTTAGACCTTTAAAATTATTTTGACGGTGAAAAATTGATGTCGGGGCTGTCCGCTTTGCCATTATATTTAATTTTACTTAATAAAAACATTAACAAAAAAGTAAAAACCCATTCGGCTGAATTCTAGTCTTTAGGAGAGTATATTTAGCCATTCCTATCAGTGCAGCCACATTGCTTCGTGCTGGACTCAAAGTGGTGATAATGAAAGGTATATGATGTGACTGTCCTTTTTTCTTTCTTCTCCTTCTTCCAGGCTTTTTTCCCCAAAAATTTCAAAACTGAGCATCAATTTTTCGCCGAAAACTGAGCAAAACAGCGAAAACTCAGAAATACAAAAATTATAGATTTTGCAACATCTGAAACTGAGAAAAAAGTCACAAATACCGTTCTTTTATTGCATATTTCAACTGAAAATTGACTATTTTTAAGGAAAAATTTGCCTATTTTTTATCGCTAAATTCATTTTTCGGACCATTTTTGAATTAAAAATTTGCTGTTTTGACTAATTTTTGCTAAAAATCGCAATTTTCAAAAGAAATTTTCCAAAAGCTCGGAAATTTTTCAAAAACTGAGCAGTTTTTCTTCCAAAACTGAGCCCAAAATCCAAAAACTGTGCCCAAAAAAACCAAAAACTCGCAAATACAAAAATCATAGATTTTGGATTTATTTCATTTTTTGTCAGGTTTTACTTTTTTGTCAGGTTTTTTTGTTAGAGAAATTTGGAAAACTAGATTTTGACATGTAGAAGAAGCCAATGACTAAAAAATCACGTATACGTCAACAAATAAACTTCCCATTTTTGTCTTTAACTATTTTTGTCTCGATCGTACCTAGCTTATCAAAAAATTTTAAAATGTGAATCTTTTTTGCAGACATATAAATTATTATTACCCAAATTTTGAAACAATTTGAGGTTTTTATTTTCTTTCTTTCTGCTAATCAAAAGAAGGTCTGTCGTGCAATTAATTTCTCATTTCTTGAAAGTAGCCCCAATTTTTATATTGAAACCATTTGTGATCAGGATGGCTTCTTAGCATTATCCTAGGTAAGGGGACTCTGAGTACCCATGTTAGTTAAGCAAGCGCGGAATCCCCGCAATGCTGCTGCCATAAGAGTGTTTGAATGTAAGATTAAATTATTGATGTTCAAATCAATAGAATTATATTCTCTCAAATTGAAATATTTTACAATGCTGGCGGCTACGCCGCCAATTGGTTGCGTGATGATCATCTTGCGAAGCGTGTTGATGAAAGTGTATTGGTGTCCGCAAATTTCAGAATTTTGTACACTTTTACAGGGAACATCAGTTAACACATCACACAAATAAAAATTGTTTGCCTAATCTATTATGAGACAGAGGTAGTAGCAAGGTTTAAATATACTACCTCTGTCCCAAAATAGATTATGCATATCTCGTGCTGTGTTATGTTTCGCGGAATTATTTACTTCAATGATAACCTAAATCATTGAAGTAAATTATTCCTCGAAACTTAACATAGCACAAGATATGTACAATCTATTTTGGGACAGAGGTAGTACTAAACAATGCAAAGAATTATATATTCATCACCCTGCGCAGTGCGCATTAAGGTCAATAGTAGTTCTAATAAACCGGTCTTATGTGATGCAAAGAGCCGTTCAATGACGTTCGTACAAAGGATATGACGTCATGGGTTCAGGAAGTTCAAACGAGAAAAACAATCCAAAACAGTGAAAACCATATACTAAATTGCATAATTATGATAACTATAATTAATTTACCTAGTACTAAATGAAAAATTTTACATTTTAAACATATTTTATAAAAACATTAAGCATAATTATTTAATTATTTTCAAAAATGACTTCTTGTCCCTTCTCTATTCCTCGTCTGGCCTGATTAATTACTCGTCTGGCCTGATCAATTCCTCGTCTGGCCCGATCAGCCAAAAAAGAGGAAATAGTGCTGCCTGCTGCAAATAATTCAGTAACAATAACAATACTGACCAAAACAAAACTTTGAAAAGTGTTTCTTGCTCTCAAAAATTGAATTTCCCTGAAAAATTTGCCAAAAAATTGACATCTTATAGTAAGGTAAGATACCAGAAAAAGGCCTTTTAAAGTGATTCCTCATCTGGCCCGATCAGATTTTATCAGGGTCAATGTTTGAGTATTAATGTTAGACGGGGTTGAGAATGCAATCAGAGCTTCATGAAAAAGTCTCACATTAAATCCAAATGGAAGTAAATGTACATAATGAGGTACAATGGACAAAAATTTCTTTTTAACCAAACTAAGAATTATTACATTAAAGGTATGCTGGCAAATCAGCATTTCCATTTTTTAGATTAGGTAAAATGGAAAATTGATAAGAAGAGTCTTTTGAATAGAGTTTAATCAAGATTGCAGGAATTTTTGGAAAGAATAGAGATTTAAAAGGAAATACCAATTCATGGGTAATTTAAAATTTAGGCTTTAAAAGGATACTCAAGCTTTAAATTCTACAAGGTCTAGAAATACATCAATAAGACTTCATTTGTCTGTGTTTAATTTTTCATCAGGGTGCAGTGAATAGGAAATTGATTCTTATTTAACTTTTTTCCTTTAAAAGGTTTTAATGCTTTGAGAGTGAATGATTAGCTTGTCAAAAAGTGACCAACCTCATATTGAATATAATGATTTCAGAGTGACAGCTATTAATGCTTGAAATTGAACACCAACCCTAATGACATATTGTATCAAGGGTGATGAAATATTATTCAAAAGATTATTTCCTGAAGAAGGACATTTTTCTTGTGATGTATATATTTAAAATACCTTGATTGAATGAATGTATAAGTTATTATTATCTGATGTTGTACCTAAATTTGATGAAATGTGCAGTGTTTTTCAAAAGTGACAACATGCACAACTTGCCTGAAGGGGCTGAATGTATGATTGTCGACAAGGAAATTGTTGATATTAGGGTCCGGACTAATTTATGTAGTAAAGCTTTTAAATGACCTGTAACTAAGTTATGTAGTAAAATTTTTAAATGACCTGTAACAAGGTGGTACCGCCCAGAAAAGTTAAATAAGGGTAAAATATTAGGCTTGGTGAAGAAAAATCTCAAAAGTAACCTCACCTGGCCAAGCCCTGGGCAGGAAAATTTTACTTCATAAAATGAGACAAAATGGCGTCTTTTTAAGTAAAAAAGCCTGTACTGAAGTAACCTTGAACTGAACAGGGCTTGGCCGGGTAAGGTCATTTTTCCCATTTTTCCTGATCAAGATAATTTTTTACCCTTATTTAACTTTCCAGGGTCGTGCCACACTATTTTGAGCAATTTTTTATTTAATCCGGACCCTATTGATATATTCAGTAATCTGGAAGGTTTATAGTGTCCAGAATCGTTGAAACAAATTATTTTGTCGAGATCCAAATTTTCGCCCTTTTCTCAGCTTATTTGCAACATAAATTAGATTGGAAAGAGGCTAAAAGAGGGAAAAACTTTGGATCTGACAATTTTTTTTTTTGATTTCGACGAATTTTGCTCTAATGAGCCCGCCAGATTACACAATATATTATTTACCTCTCGTCGACTTTTTTTCATTTGACCTCTTTGGGGTAATGAAAAATCAGCAAAATTGATTGTGCAGATAGCTGATATTCGATTTTCTCAACATTATTTTCACCAGAGATAATCAGTCTTTGTAACAAATTTGTTTTAAAACACTAACTTTTTCATACCTTTT
>JAOWAT010006462.1:0-12697 GCA_028571025.1 Longipedia americana | reverse complement strand
AAATGGCCAAAATTTTGAAAAATATTTTTGAAAAGTCAAAATATTACTCAAAATGTCAAAAGGCATCTGTGCTAAAATTTTGGGAGTCCTACCTTGAAAGGAAAGGAGTCTGGAGCGAAAAGATCCAAAACAGGTAAAAAACAAAAAGAGTAATTCTCTGAGCAGCCTTCGGCTGCTAAAAAGCCTGGGATGGACTACTACGATAAAAGATGGAAAAGAAGAATGGCATCAATTTTGAACTGAGATAGACTGGACTGGAATTGGCTTGGGTAGATGCGGTTGGACGGATGGACCGATGGATGGATGGGAGACTGAGAATGGATCGATGGATCGATAGATGGATGGATAGAGATGAATAGAGATCAAGAGCAGGAGCTGCAATAGAAACAGAAAGAGAGAGACAAGGAAATTAGGCTGCTTTGGGTAATAATACTACACATACACATACAAACTCACATTCATGCATCTTAGAAGAAGACAACATTCCTTTGAACTGACAGGCAAAAAACTTCTTTCCTTCTTGCTATTCTATTCAAAGAGACATCCGCATTGAAAGGCCTTCATTTTAACACCAGTTTTGGTGTTTGACTTTTACCTCTGTCAGAGCGAGAGGATTATTACCGGCTCTCCATCGCAGAGTTGGTCGTGAAAGGGCTTTTCATGTTTTTTTTCTTTTTCTTTTATTTAAGATCTGAACAATGTTGAATTCGGAGTGCACCAAACACAACTCCTATTAAGCTGGCTCTGGATCCTATATGGAATGATGCCTTTCAACTTCCCAAAATTTGGCTTTCTGTGAATATTTTATTAATAACATTTTGGTTTTATCAAAATGACTTTGAACCTTCTGTCCAAATCAAGTTTTAAATGTTTAAAATTAATTGCAAAAACAGATATTTACAGAAATAGTATTTTGGCATTTTAAAAGAAGTGATGCCTGGGTGACATAAATTATAAGTATATCAGACCACTTTTTGGTGCATTATTGGTGAACTCAAGAACATTAGTATTACGTGAAAATTTTGTTCAATGAAATTTTGGAATGGAGGAAGTGTGTGCTGCTATCCGCATCACTATAACTTTAGATAAATCTCTTATTTCGGAAGCTTTTCTAAATTTTTGTAAACAGAATGCAGTTTCCCATAATTTTTATTAAAACTAGCACACTTCCTCTGATCAGAATCCGCAAAATAAACTCAAAACCGGCGCATCCTTAATTTTTTCAAGTGCTACACTTTAAAACACATGAGTCAGATCACTCCAGTAATAATGAGCTTATTAGTTTAACCCTGATCATCATGCGGTAATAAGGTTAGATAAACCATCGCACGACGATAAGGGTTAAAGAATAAGTTTGCATCTTATTAAAGGTTTGGTGTAAGTTTCCCTTTGAATATGAAAGTATAGCCTGACAATGACCCTATAAAAACTGTCATAGAAGTAAAATTATCCGAACAAGATATTCCCTATTTATTTTGGGATTGAAGTAGTACATCTTAACCCTTATTAAACTGCGTTGGTGCATTCTACCCAATCAGGCTTTTTTGACAAATATTTTCTCAAAACTTAGCGAAATTTTTCGAAAAACTCAGCAAAAATTAAAAAACTCAAAAATACGAAATTTTTAGATTTCAAAATTACCAAAAATCTTGACTTTTTGTGACAAAATTTGCAAAATTCGTGAAAAATGTCCAAATATTGGCAAATTTAGGTCAAATTTTCGAAAAACTCAGCTAAAATCTGAAAAATTTAGCAAAATTTTTGAAAAATTCATAAAAATTTTCCAAAAACTCAAAAATACGAAATTTTTAGATATTTAACCGGTCTAAAAAGTGTCAAAAAAAGCCTGCCAATGGAAACGCCATTATGGAATGACTTTATTATCATGAGTGGCACTTGTCAATAGCGCAGTTGAGTAACGGTTAATCAATAATAATCATTACATTTCTGGGACTTTCTAAAATGACACGATACAAACTGACACCCAATAGAGTGATTACTTCAATAAAGATTTATGAGAATGTACTCAATTTGAATTTTTAAATTATTCTAAATCACGTTCTTAATTGTTCAACGAGATTTCATTGTTTATTTTTCAATAACTATCTTTTATGATCTCATACTTTGATTACGTTATTCAGATTTTGAATTCTGTGCACACATATATTTCTTTTTGGCTTTCTTATCTTGTGAAAAAGGATTGAAAGTAAGGGTATAAATTAACACTACAAAGAAAAATTGACCATTCTAAACCTCAGCTTCTTTTCAATGTACCAGAAAATCACCCAGTAGCCAGTACATTTTTATTTTTTCCTGATATGGAGAGAGGCAGATCATTTCTTAGATAGATGAAATACGCACTCTACAACCTTAATAAAGTTAAATTCTTATTACTTGACAGTTTATAGTTAATAAGTTAATAACTTAGACTGTGGAAATATAGATAGTGTACAATTAATCTAAATCTTGCAAAAACTAGAAATGTTTTGCTGATTAATTTGCGAAAACAGTTGTCATCTGCAAAAAAAAACAATTATAGCAATTTGTTTTTGAAACAGTATAAAGTGAACACATTTCTATATGACTAACAAAAGGTTCAATACGCATCTCACAATAGCAGAAATTTGGAAATAGACAAAGTAAAGTCATGTGAAATTTACAGTGAACTCAAATTTTGAAGTGCCATTTTGAAACTTTATACAAAACAAGAATCTCGAGCAAAAATGTCAGAATTGAGCAACTTATACGGTGTTGATCATAGTGAAGATTACAACTCAACAACAACAATAAAAGTAACACAAACTGATTCCACAACACCGTCACGAAACTTTACACTGTCAGATCCCTTCCAACCTGTGATAAAAGACAACTCCACACTGAACATGGTTTTACATACCTCAACGGAGCATTTTTACAATGGTGTAGCGATCGGCATTCTGATCTCAGGACTGTTTATACTCGGAACGATTATTTTGTATTACTGGATCAAGAACAGAGTGGATGAAGGTAGAAGGAGGAGATTTGCTGAGAACAATATTGAGGCGGCTGCTGATCAACCTCCTTCTTATGCTGATGTGGTGCTAAGGGAGGAACCGCCGGAGTATAAAGAATCTCTCATGCAGGTAAGGCCCGATATGTGATTCATGAACAAATGTGTTCACATGAACACATATTTTGGTTTCAGGAACATTTTGTTAAAATAGAAGGAATTTGACTGCAAAATCTGGGGCTCTAAGCACTTTCCTTTGGTCTCTATGATTACATGGAAGTTTATGAAATTTGAGCAGACAATTTTTGTTCCAGTTTGGAAGTTGTGTTGCTTTAGGAACACTTGATTTCAAAAGAAATTACCGTATGAGCACCTAAATTGGACCTACCAAGGGTAAATAGCACCGTAGCTCAAAATGCTTAAATTTCACTCCAGTTTTATTTCAGCTTGGGTCCAATTTACCCCTAGTAGGTCCGATTTAGGTTGCTGTATGGTATTATATAAAATCTTATTGAACTTCTTTTCATATTGCAGGAAGTAAATCCTGAGCAAAACCAAAATTGGGCTAAAGATCTGGATTCGGGAGATGTTCCAGAGGAAGTGCGCGACACATTAATGAAGCGGGTTCACAGTCGAACAACAGGTGCCATCTACAATCTCATCAGACATTCAAGTTCATTTGCAATGAGGCTGTCAAATAGAACTAGTGAGCAACAACAACAGCAGCAACAAGAACGACAACAGCAGCAGCAGCAGCAACAACAACAACAACAACAACAACATCAACAACAACAACAACAACAACAACCCTCAATTGAAGAAGATGAAGATCAAATCGACGAAGAGACTGTGCCATTACCAACTGATAGACAAGCTTGCAATTTGGATGTGCTTGCTCCTTCTGTGTTTTACTTAGCATAAATTGGAAATCATGAAGTAACAGCGACATTATATTATGCTTCACTGGACTATTTTGAATTATTTTCTTCAATGTGAAACTTCTTGAAAAATAAATGGAGAACTTAAACAGATGAAACTTAATTGACAAATGTCATTTCACCCCTAATATAATGTTCCAGAGAAGGGAGTGTTGATTCCACCATTAACCCTTTGTGTTTGAGTGACTCGAATTTGATGCATGCAACAAAATCCGAGCAGATTCTGAGCAGAAAAAATGAAATTTTCAGTTTAAGTTGTAAAAATTGTTTGTTGCATTAAATTTAGGTATACTAATTTGTTTAAATAATTAGATCAATTAATTGTCTTTCAATATACAGGAAAAAAGCTTGGTACATTCAAATACGTGTAGTGAAAATTGAAATTTTCTGATCCTCATGAGAGTAAAATTTTTTGATTAAAACAAAATTATTGTTTTGTTTATAAATTACATATTTATTCTGGCACCTGATTTAAGTAGATATTCAATAACTTCTAAATGTCCTTGTTGATAAGCTACGTGAAGTGCTGTGTGCCCACTATTGCATTGAAGGTTTATATCAGCTCCAGAAGTAATAAGAAACTTAACCATATCCAGATAGCCTCTGTATGCAGCACGGTACAGTGGGAATCTTCCAGTTTCTTTTGATTGGTGATTTATGTTTGCTCCCTGTTCCAAAAACAGTTTTGCTGCATCAATGGCATTGCATCGGGCTGCATTGGCTAAAGGAGTCATTCCTGTGTCATCTGGATCATCTACAAAGATATTTTTTGCCAGAAGAATTTTGAGAGCTTTCATATTTTGAAAATCCTGTCGAATGCAAGCATGAAGTGCTGTTAGGCCAACTGAACATCTTTTCAATACATCTGCACCTTCTGCAACTAGTAATTTTACAATGTCATTATGGCCATTCTGAGTTGCACAATATAATGGTGTGTACAAATTGTTATCTTGTATGTTCAAATCACAAGCCTGTCCCTTATAAGAAATAATAGCTGCAACTATTTCATAATATCCTTTTATTGCTGCAATCCATAAGGGGGCTTTACCATTGATCATTTGAGCATTCATATTTGCTCCAGCTTCCAGTAACATTTTTACACCAATCAAGTCATTTTGCTCAACAGCCACTATCAGAGCAGTTCTTCCTTTGATGTCACAAATTTCTAGATCACATTTTTGAATCAACATTTGAACAAGGTCATAATCAATATTCCCATTTTCATTTTTAACAGAAACCAATAATGGTGTTTCTTGATGAAAGTTTGTGACATTTATTGACTCTGGTGAAGCAAAGCATAACAATTCCAAAGTATGCAAATTGTTAGCAGACGCAGCAGCATGAAATGCATTATTTCCACTAATACTATCAAATTGATTTATATCAGCACCAATCTTGATTAGATATTTGACTATATTTGGATCAATTTCATTATTCATCGCTGCCCAAAACAAAGCATTTCTTCCACTAATGTGAATTTTGTTCAAACCCATTTCATATTCCTGTAAAGCATTTTGAAGTTCCAAAAGATTATTATGCTCTATTGCTCTGAATACTTTTGCTGATTGTTTTCTTATTATGTGAAAACAACCATTTGGTAATTTTGATTTCACTGGAAAGTCAATAAGATCCACAGAATCATAAACATCTTGAAGACTGAAATGTATATTTGAGAAATGGCCAATCATCTCATGATGATCTAAAACTTGTTTCATGTATGAGCAAATTGACGTGATGTCATCTTCAGGTGGATTTTCAGTGTTAGAAAGTTCAGTTAGAACTTTCTTGATATCATAACTTTTGGCAGTGCTAGAACACAACTTTTTCATCAACTTCAGATTATTATAGACCTTAAGAACAGTCCCTTTCAGAAGGGATTTAGCATTCATTTTGAACCCTGGTCTCAACACAAGATCTCCATTTACATTGAGAAATTTGATGCCAAGAGAAAATGCATGGGGATCTTTTTGCAAGTCAAAATGTCCAATAAACATTCTGTCTGAAAGCAAATATTTTCTCAAATAATTTAACCATTCTGGTGGTTTTTCATTTATCAGAAATGACTGAACTTTGGCATGGACATCAAAAACAGACATTTCATTCAAGTCAGCAATAAACAAGGGTACAAAATCAATGTTGAATATCATATTTTGATACTTTTTTCCTACACTGACTTGAAGATTGATGCAAGCACCCACTTTGGTGAAAGTAACTGCTGGAGTTTGGTGCTTGCATTGCTTGTGAACAGGAAATATTGTTCTAGTATTTTGTAAACAATCATCACATGTGTTTTGTCTCTTTGATATTCCATCTGGAAATTTTATCTGAAGCACAGCCTCCTTCAAAGACTTTATGAATTCAAAGAAGAGCTTTGAGATATCCAATTTTCTAGTTTCAGAATTATCTGAATTTATGAAAATATCTTGTGGTAGCTTGCTTACAAATTCATCTTTTATAATCAATGTATCAAATGTGTTTCCAAATTTCAATGCACCATGCAATGTTCTGAAAAATACATTGAGATCCATTTCATTTGGTAAGCCAATCCTGGATCCCTCAATCAGACTTCCTACTGGATTAAAAGATACATCCAATGACTTCATAATAGGATTTTCTTTAATTGCATCTTCTAACATAATACAAAATTTTACAATCTTTGCTACAATTTCTCCTTCATCATCTTCAGTTTGTGGAATATGATTTGAATGACATTCTTTGAAACTGGGAGTACACAAAGGATCTCCTTTCCTCTTTGCATAAAAGTTCTTATCACTTAGTTGAAAGGTAGGAAGTAAGAAGTCTTTAAGACTATCAAGTGATACCATGTCATCTTCATCAACATTCACTTTAAACCAATCCTGATTGAATTGTTTTAGATCCTCTTCCATATCTTCCTCTTCTTCTGAAAAGCATGGAGCTATTTTTGAAATTTCTGACAAGTATGATGGCCTTTCCAAAACTTTGCAATCCTTACATTCATTGTAATCTGTTGCTGAATGCTTAAACACTTCATGTGTCACGTCTTTGAAACCTCTTTTTAGAGCCAATGATTTTATTGTGTCATATTCAATATGTCGAATTAGTTTTTCAGAAGACTCAAACAAGCTGAAGACTTTGTGAACAGTGTTTGCATCATCACTTTGTACTGCTAACTTCAAAAGGTTATTTCCTTTAAAGAATTCTTCTTCGATTCTTTCTTGGGATACATACTGGTCTATTAAATCATCAAGACCAAATTCAATGCAGAAGATTGCAACTTTTTCTCTGGGAAGATACTTAATGAGTAAGTTAAAAATGTTCCTCAATTCAGGTAATGTAGCACTAAGGGTTAATGGACTAGTGCCATCTGATGCTAATGCCTCAATATCTGCATCATTTTCAAGAAGGAATTTTACATGGAGCTCATCTTTCTTTAGCACAGCTAACCAAAGGGGAGTGGCGTTTGTACCATAGTGACGAGCATTCACATCAGCACCCATTTTATGGACTAAGAATCTAGTCATATCGGGCAAATTCTTCATTATTGCCAACCATAATGGAGGTGCTCCATTTTCAGTTCTTTGATCAGGACTAATTCCGCACTCAATGAAAGCTTCTACTTGACTTTTATTGTTATTTTCCACAGCTAGATGTAGCGGACATTGGCCAAGATTATTGTACAGTGTTGCATCATGCGTAGCTCTATGCAGGTAAAGAATAAAGACAAGTGATTTAATTTCTATGGAACCAGGATCTTTTGATGGATTTTAGATTGATTAAGTTTAGTAAAAATCTGTATTTGGCAGTTTCAGCAAAATTTTGTGACATTAAATTCTTAATTTTGAGAAAATTTGAGAACTTTTTTACGTCTTTCACTAAATTAGAAGTTGAGAATTCTGAGTTTTGACATTTTTTTGAGTTATGCTAATATTTTAGTCTGAGATTATTAAAGTCACTTGATTTTACTCTTTACCCATAAACATTTTTGGAACCAACATCTCTTAACAAATTTTCTTTTGCTGCACCTCCCAGTACAGATTCATGCAAAGGAGTGTTTCCAAATTTGTTTTTCACATTTCGGAACCATCTGTGGAGAGATTCATCCGGAAATTCAGTAGCGTAACTTGTAAACAGGTTGTTCAAATTAATATGATGATGTCGATGGCAGATATGATAAAGTGTGTTTCCATCTCCATCAGTATCAAAGATATTTTTGATGTGTGGCATAATGATTTTTGCAGCTTCAACTTGACCGTTTTTGAAGCAAATATGTGCTGCATTCTGATCATATTCATCTTTTTTATTTGGATCAATCCCTTCAGATAAGAAGGCTTTTATGTCCATTACATTTCCATTTTTACAACTTTTCCAGAACTTATCATAATCCATGATTTTCTTTTTGTATTTTTCATTAGAGTCACTATTTCTTAAAATTATTCTCTTTTGAAGTTTATTCCCCATTATATTTTTGACAAAAACTAAGCCATTTACTCGATATTACTCAATAACAAACACTGCATGATGATTTTCTTATGAACATCTGATTACAACTGTTATTGGAAGTTGCCTGCCTATATCAATGGTTCATAAACGTTACGTAACATTTCATGGAAAACCCTGCATCACTGACTAAATGAATCATGCAAAGATTTTGCAGAAATAGATGAGCAGTAATGGATCGATACATACAGAGAGGTCACGTGATTCGACTTTATCTGAATGCTCCAAAGCTATTAACCCTTATCGTCATGCGATGGTTTATCTAACCTTATTACCGCATGATGGTCAGGGTTAATAAGGCTGTAAACGAAGTCGAAGGTTCTCCGATTTTCAAATCAATCTCAAATTATCTTGCATATACCAAGAGATCACTCTGTAGTCAAACATTTTTTAATTTTTTGCAAATTTTAAATGAAGCACTTCGTTTTAATTTATGAAGTAAATTGACCCAAAAAGTACATTTTAATTCTATAGAAGAATTGAAGTGCTCCATTTCAAATTTGCGAAAAATGAAAAAATATTTGACTGCAGGTTGATCTTTTGGTACATGTAAGAGAATCTGAGATTGATTTGAAAGTCAGAGATGGTTGAATTTTCATTGTAGTGCTTTTTTATCTCCTTACTATTAAAGGCATTCAAATAAAGTCGATTCACGTAACTTCCGTATCGGTCTATTGAGTATTATGGTTGGCTTTTTGCCCAATGCCGAAAAGATTAATTGCATAATTTTACGAAAACTCAATTTGAAAAGCTGAAAATTCTAAAAAAAATCTTAAAAAATATTAAGTACCCTCGTCGACATTGAACAAACAAGTAAATCAACATTGCTTTCCGTTAATTTTTAACAAACATTTATTTCTACATCTTCTGTTTTTAATCTAAATTCCTTTTGCTCCTTGAGATTTAGAGACAGCAATATGAAACTTATTTTTTGCACACTGATAAAAGATTTAAGAACTTTTCCTTTTCATCAGTACTTTCCAAAGACGTGTATTTATCAATAACTGAAGCCCAGGAAAAATAATTTTTCCCATCATCGTATGACAGACAAAAAATTCCCATTATACGGTGTCTTCACTTTTATTATAATATACCTAAACCAGTAAACCAATTGTAAACCTTAATATGTGTCATTAAAAGGGTGAAAAAACCATGAGAAAGATATGAGACACTATAAAATATTAGATATATATGTGATAAGACTGATAAATCGATGCTTTTTACATGAGCATTTTACAAATGTGAGATCTTCAAAGACTTTCCGTGAATCTGCGACAGTTAATCAATATGACATTCAATCAAAATATAATTCATCCTAGACTAACTAAGCTTCTGTGTGGAATATTTACTTTTTGAGACTATCATCACACTGCTCAATTTCTCATTAAAGTTTTTGGTTTGGGATTGAAATTAGATCTTCCTCTGCTCTCCATAAGATTTTCAAGTCAAAATTTTTAATGAAGGTACTAGTTTAGGTACACATCCTCTGGTCCATAAAATGAGTCATAAAATTGAATTTTTTCAATTTTTGCCTTATTTTTAGGACCAGAGGAAGTTTTAAGGGGTAATTTATTATTGTAAATTTTTGCGCTCATCAACTTTAATTAATGTCATTTTTTCAATTCATTTGCGATAAAACGTCATAAAGTGACAATTTCTAATTTTTCATATATCACATAGTCATAAATTTATGCATTTTATGCAAGGGTTGCTAACAAAGTCCTTCTCGTTCTCAAAAATGTACAAAAAATTGACTTGAAATTCTTATGGGGGGGGGGGGTAAAAGAAGGTCTAATTTCAATTACAAACCATAAAGTTTAAAGAGAAATTGGGCAGGGTCTTCAAAAAACAATTGCCCATCTCAGTCCACTATAAGATTGCAGACACTGTAGCTCTGCGGGCTCCTAAGCTACCTAGCCCTGCGGGAGCCAAGAAAATGGACTGGGAGACATTTGATTGAGTGTTGTTTTGATCAACTGTCGCATTCCCATTTTCAGTACTAAAATCAATGGCTTTGCATTGATTACTTCCGATTACTTTATTGCAAGTCTTAGGATATTGCACAATTGAATTACAATTATATGAATGTTGTTGAAAAGATATATGAGGTGTCCCATCGGACTTTTGAAAATAAAATTTTTGCTTAAGAAACCGGCATTTCAATTTTTCCGTTATGTAATAATTTCATTGTAAATACTATATTGAACCTCAATTTCCGCATAGAGGAAAAGAGATAATTGAATAATTCCTTTTGCTAAAATAGAAAATTGTAAGTCCCCAAAATCACAAATTTTGGGATAATTTCAAAAGTCCGATGGGACACCTCAAATGATAATTATTTATTCTTTCAAAATTTTTTCCTTTCTGTTTCCTTGATTTTGTTTTTGAACAAAATAAGCAATAGCAATGATTGACAGGACAATCATAACACCTCCAAAAAATGTAAAAACAATAAAATTAATTTGAGAAATTCTCCTTCCTTCTTTCATTTCCATTTGAGTGGTCTCATATACCATCATACCAAAAGCCCAATTCACTTCCTCTCCATTAATGTCCAAAACATATTCAATTTCAGCGAAGGAATTTTCTGGGAAATTGTAGCCTGTTCTCAAAATATTCAAAATATATGAAGTCTCAAAGCAGTCAGTTACCATATGCTTTTCAGGTTCAGTTTCACAGATGTCCTTAATCATACTTTGAAGTTCTGGCAATGAGTGGCCTTCTGAAATGTTCAATAGTCTTCCAAATTCCCAATAATAAGATGACATGGAATAAAAATGACCATTCGGTGCGGTGGATAAACTGTTATCAAAACAATCACCGAATATTTCTTTGCACTTTGGTGAATCTGTCATGTCACTCAGAGCAGTCTGGCACTCACTTTCATTCCATAATGGTTCATGATTAAATTTAAAATCATCACCAATTAGGTCAAGCGCTAACTGAAATTCTGGGTTGACAGTCCTTGTACAAGGTGTACTAAAAATATCTGAATAATCTGAGTAGAAATTGATCAGCCAATCATCTCTTAGGTGCGACAGTCGAGCTCGTAACATTTGTGATGTTACACCTAACGTTTTTGTTGTAACATTTGTCTTGCATCTGCATATAATTTTGTGACTTCCTCAGAGGAAGCAATGCACCTGAGAATTAAAATTCAGCTAAACTGCATCCACAAACAAAAATGTTACGTAACAAAAATGTCACACTTAACAAATATTTCGCGCAACATCACAAATGCTACGAGTTCGACTGTCGCACCTAAAAGTATTATTGTTTGTACTATCTGGATTGTAGCAAGGATTCTTCAAGTCTTTTGTGATTGCATTATTTTCCTTGAAATTATTGTATATCAGCACTGTTATAAACCTTTTCAAAGCTTCATCCAACCCATAACAGAGCTCACTTTCACTAAACACTTGATACTCTTTCCCGTACAGATTCAAATCCATTGTTGAATTTTTATCTCCACAATTAGAACTATCAGTACACTCAAAAGCTATCTGTGAAGATGCACCGCCCATGTCAAGGGCATTTTGGGTTTTGACTTCACCTTCTGGGGAATGCTACATTTTTTCTAAAGACATCTTTATCTAGGGGCAAATTTTCTTGAAACATTTTTTTCTCCCCTTGAAAACTCTTACATATATAAATTTCCTCTACAAAATTGCCCTGTTAACCGTTTCTCCCCTGCGCTATTGACAAGTGCCATGCATGATAATGCAGTTGTTTCATAATGGCGTTTCCATTGGGTAGAATGCACCAACGCAGTTTAATATCGGTTAATATCATTGATGCTTTTTAAGTTAGGTTTGCCGCTAGCAAAAATGTCAATGGAAAAAATGTTGTAGATTTCACCTTCTGAGTCAGAATTAGGGAAAACTTTGCTCAAAATGTTTGTGCAAATCCATCCAAAGACACCTTCTTCTGTGCCACTCAAAATCCTAGCATCATTATTAAAGAACAGAAATTGAGATTTGGCCAAAGACAGTCTCACATTCTCAAACAAATGTTGAGCCAAAGTTTCATTTTCCCATTCACGCAACCTCATCCCAGCAGTCGCTCCCAAATAGAGTCTTGTTTCAGCTACTTCATCAGCTGACAATTTGTCTGCTAGCTCATCCAGACAATCTGTGAATATTTGTCCCACTTCAGTTGGGTTGTCGATATAACTGTCAATGTTGTCATCTGTCCTACAGGAATCAAACTCCTCTATAACACCTGTGCCGTTGATTGTTTCATCTGAATACCATCTGAAATTTGAAGATTTTTTATGTAATATTACTTTCAG
>JAOWAT010006351.1:0-12703 GCA_028571025.1 Longipedia americana | reverse complement strand
CCTCTGAATTTTGACTGATTTCACATATTTTGTTTGGAAAATTTGCTGGTAAAATCTTCAGATTCACAAGATCATGCATTAGTCTGCATTACTACACATAAGGGTATTGGCAAAATTATTTTATGATTAGTAGTGATAAAATTTACCCCTCCTCTGTCCGTATCATGTCTTTGAATTTGGAGTTCATATTCAAAAAGTACATCAACCGTCTAAGGCTTGCCCTGTCAATGTCATTGATGCTAGAAATATGTATAATGTATAAAAACATTTTAGAGTGAAGGCGAATTCAGTCTAATTTTTTAAACTTTTGCTAATGACTCTTTTTACAGATATCTCAATTTAGATAAATCTGCCTGGGCCAAGTCAGCCCTCAATCATTTTTGAATATTCAAATGGCCCTTGAAATCCATTGAAAAGGTCATTAAAGACCTATGTGTGAAGATGGCTAAACAAGGGTTTTCCATTGAACTTGGCTATACAAGTTATAATTTGCCCACGTAAAATGAAACAATAAGTTGAATGGGACACTTGAATTTGTATCTCTTTTGCCAAATTCAATTGCACGGAGCAATACCATTTTGTGGATTGAAGATCATAAGCGAAAATGATGGATGGCACAAGAAACCTAATTCAGGAAGTTACTAATAACAACTCTATTTACACAGCACTGAAAACATCTTCACAAAAGGTTCTAATGCTTCAGCCTCTTCTAAGAGAGTCAACCTTGAATGTACTTCAAATACTTTTTCTCAGAAAAAGAGTAAATAAGAAGCCAAAGGAAAAGATTCTTTTTTCTATTTGATCATCAATTTTCATTTCTTCAATGTCAGACTCTTTGGACGATTTCATATAAAACTAATTATGAATTTTAAGATTTGGTATTTGTGAATTTTCGCGATTTTAAAGGCAGACTGGCGTGAAATTTTTTCGAGCAAATATTATGTGAAAAGTTGTTAAATGACTTTTAAAAAACGTTTGCTTTTTTAGAACATTAATTTTTCAACAAAAAAATAATGAATTTCCGTTCAAAAAGTAATGGTGGGTAGCATATAAATTTAAAATTACGCATTTAGAAGAGGAAGTGTTGTTGCACAGTGAGATTGAAATTTTCCGGGAAACTGAAGTCCTTCCTCTAGATTGGAAAAAAATTAAAATGAGTTGCAACCCACCATTATTTCTTAACCTAAATTTTAGGGAATTTGTCAAAAAGAAATTATCAAAAACATAACCAAATATTATGAAAGGTCATTTTAAAGCTTTCCACGCAAAATTAGAACATAAAAAATTTCACGCCAGTCTGCCTTTAAGCTTAGTTTTGGAATGATTTGGCTCAGTTTTGAGAAAATTTCATCTGAGTTTCAGAAATACTTTTTAGTTTTTAGAAAAGTTTTATAGGAATTAATGTTTTAGCAAATTCTTTTGACAATCTGCCATTTCTTAATAAAATCATAATTTTCTCACAAATTGAAGTGAAAAAACATTTATTTTTCTTCAAAACTAAGGTAAAAAGACCTTAGGCAAAATTGCCGCTCTCTGAAATATTTTTCAGAAAATGGCATTTCTGAATTTCTCAATTTTTGGGAGATGATTTCGAGCGGGATTTTTTTTTTCATAAAAAACCTGAATGTAGTGATTTTGTTTTTCTGATAGGCCTAGCTATGATTTCATAAATGAGTGAAGAAATTGAATTATTAATGCTGTTGATGTAATATTCATGGTGACAAAGTGATGAAGGAGATGATTTGAATTAGGATGAAAATTGTTGCTTAGAAAAACAACAAGCACGAAAGTCGTGCATAACCTGAGGGTGTTTTGCAAAAATCTGATTGAAATCCCAAAAATTCTGAAGTCAATGAATAAATAAAAAAAAATGAAAATTTTCTGACTAATATGCAATAATAATTTTGTCACTGACCCTGATGATGCGATAATGACCACTATGTTTGCCGGAGGCCGCTTCATGTCATGTGATGATCTGCATTGACCCGCAGGTAAAAATGAGGGATGCAAGAGACCATTTTTTGGCCCATAACAAGATTATCAGATTTTGACAATAATGTGGGCTTTTAAAAAACACTACATAAAATTTTTGAATACTTAATCCAATTTTTGGATACTTAATCTAAGCACAAAACTTTACTTAATACTGTATTTCAAAGATCCGCAATACAAGAAGTATGACAACATTACAGCTCAATTAGAATTCAGGTGGTTCTTGTGATTTTTTCTTACATTTCCATGAATGCTGTTATTAATGTTAGATGTCATTAGTCCATTATTTTTCCCCTTTAAAAATTGCTATGTTATGACTTGAGGTTCAGGATAATTTTTTTGAGAAGTTTTTACTTTGATTTCAAGTATATCACATGGCTCTGTCTAATAATATTAAAAACAGATTTTGAGAAATGCATCATTTTTGAGAAATTCCTTTTTCACTTTTCCTAAAAATAAGATTTTTGGTTTCAATGCCTAGCTTGTGTAAAATTAACTGGACTTTAATGCTAACTTTATATGAATGCTCAATTTCACCCATGGGATTGGCTTTTAGATTTTGAGATTTTTGGCCCTTATCTCGCATCATTTTTGTTTTGCATTGAGACAAAAATCTGTCTGTCAGATGCCATTCAGACAAATACCATGCTCCTTCTGAGCAATCAAACTAGTTATAGACCTAGTTAAAGAGCATTTCACAATCAAATTCTACTTAACCGGTACAGAGCACTAGGTCCATTTTGAAGGCTATTTTGAGGAATTTCCTTGACAATTTTTAGTTTTTGTTGCCTAGTGAGTTCTTCTGCGTTAATTTAATGTTTGTCAACGGAACATAGACCTACACTGTTACAAACAATCGTACATGCAAAGTTGAAAATTTACATTTCACCATACCATAAAACGTATCATTTATCTAAGTTAAAAGGAGTGTGAAAGTGTATGAATGATATACGTTTTCATGCATTGGTTTGGCTGAGTTAAATCAGCTGAATTTTCTGGATTCTAATAATAACAAATACACGTTTTAAAATTTATGAAAAAATTACTTCTATACACGTGGAGTTGGTATGTGTTAAATGAAAACGTGTGATCTGCACGCAAATTTTTGTATAAATTTCTAACAGTGCATCCGCAGGAAATAAGCAGATTCGAAAAGATTTCTGCAAAATGGAATCTTCCTTGAAATTGAGATAGACAGGAGAAATCTATGATGTGTCCAAAAGAGAGACACAAAAAGCTTAAAATAATATCCTTTGAATGAAAATCAGGCTGGATACGAATTCATAAAAATTTATGTCAAAAATGGCATGAGATTGTTATTCTTATGAAAAAGCACATGATGAAAGAAAATTTGTAATATCCAAATACTGTACTTTCAGGATTGTAATCAATGGATTTCCATATTCTATACTCCTGAAAGTATTTGGAGATTAAACATATCCTGAAACTCGGTATCAACACCATTTAACCAGATACAGTGAAGAACACTTTATTGTGTACAGCTTATTTTTGGACACATGAATAAGCCATATAAATTCACCATTTCTGTCGTACTTGTATGTTATTTGTATGTAAAAAGGAAAGAAATAAAGAAAAGAAGAAAAAAGACATGAGCATGTTCCTGAAAATTCAGCATTCCATTTTAGGAACAGGAATTGAATGTAAATCTTCTCCTAATGGAACTATGTCAGACGATCATGCTCTACCAAAAGAGATTTGGAGAGGCAAGTTTGTGAAAGATTCATTTATGAAATTTTACGTAACATACAGTGGGGTTCATAAAGAGAGGCAGGGAATAAGGGCAGTCTAGAACCAAACACTTTCAGACTTTTTTTAAATCATCGAACAACTCATGGCCGTAATTTAAAAAAAACTCACGAAAAACGCAAAAACTCAAAAATACGAAATTTTTAGGCGGCAAAATTTCCGTAAATTGAAGTTTTTGGAGTTTTTTGTTGTAGAATTAACAAATATTGAACATAAAACACCAAATTTTGCCAAGTTTTGGCTGAATTTTCCAAAAACTGAGCAAAATTTCCAAAAACTCAGCAAAATTTTTGAAAAACTCAGCTCCAAAAACGCAAAAACTCAAAAATATGAAATTTTTAGGCATTTGATACGTCTAAAACCCGGGAAAAAAGCCTGAATTTGTACATAAAACATAAGCTGTAGACCAAAAATTTTAATAAAAAAGACAGTGGAAATTCTTGAATTGAAATGTTGAATTAGAATAAGAAAAATATAAAGATTAATAAATTTGAAAATGATAATTTAAAAAGAGTGAGAGTGCATATTATAAGAGTAATTTATAAGGCTTTTCAGATTCTGACAGTCAGGTTTCAAAGATTTATTTATCGGCATAAAATATTTCTATAAAATCAGATTTATATAATATAAAAATAAAGCTCTTATTATATGAAATATTACTTTTGATAATCCATTCATTTAAGGTCTTTCACCCCTAGAATTTGGAGAAAAAAATCCAAAACTATTTAGATTTCATAAAGTCAGACAGTTGTAAGTGGCTTTTGATTTACTAAACCCAGAATATTATTTTTGTTATTAGCATTATTGGATAAATACAGTAATTAATAATTATATTACTAAATACTGTCTGACAGACAGATTAGTTACAACCCAGACAAAGGAATGACATATTTAAAAAAGTAATGAGGTTTACAGATATTTTTAGAGGTGAAAATTGTTGCCAGGACAACAAAAAATATTATCCAAAATTATAGTATTGTCAACGTCCACCTAATTTCTTGAATAATTTGGTACTGTATGTGCTAATTATAATCTAAATGGGACCTATCAGGGCTAAATCGGACCCATGCTCAAAATGCTTGGAATTTGCACTGGTTTCTTTTCAGGATAGGTTTGATTTTCCCCTTGTAGAGACATTTTAGGTAGATCAATTATATACCGAAAGTTAACATGATGGAAACAGAAAACACTACCGTATTGTATGCTAAATCGGACCTACCCATGGTAAATTGGACCTAAACTAAAATGACACTACAGTGAAATTTAAGCAATTTGAGCGTAGGTCCGATTTACCATGGGTGGGTAATTTTTTTTATAAATTTGGAAATTGATTGATTTGGTTATTACTTTCCTATACTCTTGCATTGAAGTGCAACTTTTTAATCCAATGATGGTCAGTGTGTCGTGGTATCCAAAAATAAATCTATTACTATATAGAATTTTTTTTCCATGAAAATATATTTTCATGG
Organism: Longipedia americana; assembly: GCA_028571025.1. Lineage (NCBI taxonomy): Eukaryota > Metazoa > Arthropoda > Copepoda > Polyarthra > Longipediidae > Longipedia > Longipedia americana. The sequence continues at coordinate 7,475 of JAOWAT010006351.1, read as the reverse complement.
AAAAAAATTTCTCCATAAAAGTTATAAGGATATGAAATGAAAATACGAAAGTTTATCCAGCATTGCAGAATTAGTAACATCATAACTAAAACTGTAAAAATCAATTTCCATGCATAAAAGGAAGGTAGAAAATTATTCTGAATTTGTTGGCGATAAATGAGCGCTTGGAATAAATGAATTTTACTTACCGACACAAAAATTGAAAATATCTCCCCAAGTTAGTTTTGTCAGGCTGCCTTGAATGAAGTGTCACTCATGGGTTTCTTTTTCTGCAGATGTCTTCACACAAAAATCAGATGAAAGTTCTCTAGAAATGGATAGCCACACTAGTTTTGCACTGTTTTTAATTTTTGTTGATCTTTAGCGGAGACTGTCTTGCTGTAAAACTGAATCACAAAGCAACTTTTTTGATTGATGCAATTATGCGGATTATTACTACTTGTTTTATTGAGTAATAAAGACAAACAATTAAAACTGTTCTTTCTTAATTAATTACTTAATCAGCTGACAACAATACTAGACATCTTGAGTAATATACTATAACGAACAAACTGTGTAGTGTAGTAATAAATGTGTAACGATGATATTGTTAATAATGTGAGAACACTTGTTGGTAAGAAAGTCAATAGCCGACTGGAACTGAAAGCTGCTGCAATTAGGCTGGATCTCGCCTGAACACACCAAAACGTGCTGGGTCGGTTTTTGGTTGTTCACCTCTTGCTACCTCTCCTGCTTGAGATCAGACTGTGCGTGCTGCTGGTACGACCAGGTTTGGAATGGTGGCGAGAGAAGGTATTGTTATGCCGAATCGATCGGTAGGGAAACTCTCTTCAGGTGAGGAAAATTGAATTAAACTTACGTACCGCAGTCACACGTACACAAAAAGAAATTGAAAATGTGTGCTTGCCGTGTACCATCAGCACCAGAAAATGGATCATTTAACTGCTATTATTCGATAGGATTTACAAGCAAACTAGATTTTTGGAAAATTTAGTTTCATAAAATATCAATCTCACTTGATCGAAATTGAAAATTGCTCTTGGTCCCACTTATAAACTTTGAAATCATTATACGGTTTGAGGTCCAAGAACATTTTTCAATTGAATAAATGAGCATCAATATATTTTGAAATGAACTTTTCAATCATTCAGTTTCCTTGTAAATCCTATCAGATAATAACTGTTAAGCCTATGCAGACTGTCAGGTAATCTTTTTTACCGGTATATCAGATTACACACCGTGACTGCTCTGCCATACAACCAATTAATACTACTACTTCCAAAGACCGCCACTCGCCCCAACCAGCAAAGATCTTCATCTTTCTTTTCTTTCTTGTTCTTCTTGTTCTTTAACTTCATTTTCACGGGACTTGCGGAGGATTTTCTCCCTGTATTGACTTGAAATGCGCCTTGTTCGATGAGTAATAACGACGCTTGGAGGAACAGGTGCCGTAAGAGCATGAAATTGAAATCATAATGGAAACTTGTTTTGGGTTTAAGAATGGACCGCTCTTTTGGAAAGAATGGCGGGAAATTGGCATCTGATAATTCTTCTTTTATTGTTAGTTTAGGGACAGAATTTTAGATTAGATTGCATATTGTCATTTAGTGTTTCACATTGAATATCTTTTTATGAATGAAAATAATGCTAAATGCGATTGCATTATACTTCAATTTAAAGATTTTTCATATGAACAAAATTATCAATGAAAATGATGCTAAATAAGATTGCTTTATAATTTTTCAGAAGATTAACGATAAGAACGAAAATGATTTTAAATACGATGTCACTAATCAATTGCATTAACTCTGCAATGAAAGAAAATTTTGCTTTAGATGATTCCGAGGGACAATTTTTATTTTATTGCTAGATTTAAGATAATCAATTATGAAAGAGAAGTAAATTCAGTATCAAAAGATGGTGTTCCAGGGGAGGACCAAATTATTCTTAAGGTGGGACAGTCGAGCTCGTAACATTTTGTTTCGTTACTCGTAACATTTCCATTCTACTTCACAAAAATGTTACGGGTAACATTTCACACAAATAGTGTCATCACAGGTGCCTTCTGTTTACTTTACTAGCCTCATCAGTTGGAATGCAACAAATAATTTTAATATTCAATTATAACCAGAGACACGACTCACGCATCCTAAAGCAAGATCAACAAAAACGAAATCTAGTCAAAGATCTACCAAGCATGTGAAATTTGTTTGTATAATATCTTCTTGTTGATGAATTTTGATAACATTAAATAATTTGAAAAATTAAAAAGGATGTTAAAAAACTAAACATATTACCAGGTGGTTTACATAAAATCAATTGTGCACATTGAAACATGCTGTAACAAAAGTTAAAAGGTCTTTTTTGGAAACATCATTTTTAACAGATCGATCTTAATGCTTATCTCGTCCATGTTAAATGTTGAAATGAGTTGCGTCAGCAAAAAGGGGAACTGTTGCATTTTCTAAAAACTTAAAACCTATTTATTTTTAAGATGCAAGTCATCTTACTGAAATTAATGATAGATATTTTACTTTGAGGTAAATTTACATAATATATTCAAAGGATTTGCCTATAGATGGTCATTTTCTCCGATTTTCTTTATGTTGCTTTTCAAAATGTTGCAAAATCGAAAAATCGTTTTTGTTTAGATCATTGTGACTGCTGAGTATGTAATTAATATGAGGAAATTGTTCATATTTTTTCATTAAGGCCCACCTGATTCCAAGTTCCAAATTTGAACCCAAATCTATAAAATGCTTGAGACCACTTCCTTTTGCTTTTTGTGTCAATAACAAGGATAATATTACTAATAGCACTCAGAGGCTGTAATTTGCTCGTAACACCCTAATTGACACCTTTGATAATAGGATCGAACTCAATTACAAACAGCAAATAAGAAGACACAGGCATAGAGGGTGTGAAGTTTATTGAGAATTTTTTCCAGATTTCCTGTCCAAATAACAGTTTCCCAGAAAATGTTTATGCTAAAAAGACATTATGGGGTCAAAAAGAGAGAAATAAATCTATATAAACTATTTTAAATCTAAATAAGTCATTTCATTATGAATGGAAGATTTATCAAAATTCATGAAATTGAACGATAATTCATATTCCACTTCTGACGACACAAATTATTAAGCCTACAGGTTGTCATTCTTTATCCCAAGTTTTATCCAACTTCCAGTGAGGTACAACAAAATTAGATGGAACTCCATTACACTAGAGATTCTATATAGTAACTAAAACAATCATTACTTTTTGTAGTAAATGTTTTGAAGTTTGATAAAAGTTGGAGGAGAAAAGTTATACAAAGTTTCATTTGAAACTTAAAAATAGCCAAATAATTCGTATAATCCATATTGGACACTGTATTTCAATTCAAAATTACAGTCTGTGAAACTATTACAAGGAAAAATTTCATTCCTCAAAGCCTTTGTAACACATACAAGCGCTGTATAATCATTTCTAAAAATAATTGAAAATGAACCATTTCATTATCACCTTCAATTTGAAATTTGGTGTTTTGCAATTGAGTATCCTAATTTGATGTGAAAATACAATAACTTTTCAGTGAAGTTTAATGACGAGGTATTGACAGCTTTTCCGTTTAGACATTCAATTAGAGATACCTACTGCACACAGTGTGGCATTGGTATTAATTCTGTCTCATAACAAAGCTTTGGATCTTTATTAAGTTCAGTGGCAGATAATAGTTTTGTTTCGGGACATAAGCAATGTTAATGTCCCACAGTGCTGCATTAGAAAATTATCTTGATACATCTTATTCTAAATCTCAAGTTAAAAGTTCAATTTTTTTAAAAAGACAAATTGAATGTCTTGCCTTGGCAAATTTGATATAGCCTTAAAACCAAGGCCTCCAATTTTGAAATTCTGGCATATTTTGACACTTTACTGATGTTCCATGTAAAAGTGAGCAAAATTTGGGTGTTATCAAAACACAGTTAGACAAAAATATAGATAAAAGGATTAATTGGATTATTTCACTCGGTTCTATTACACAGTTTCTTGGTAAGACAAACATGCATGGAGCTGAGCAAATCAATCCTTCAAATCATTTTAGCTATATTTGCATCTTATCAATTTTAGTTACACCCATTTCATCAAAATCCAAGAAAATTATAACAAACATTTGAGAAAATACTATTCTGATTATTGAAAACCTGGAAAGATTTTTTTCTTCACATATTTTGTCCTAAATAAGTAATTCTCATATAATTTTCTAGATACGATTTCTTCTATCCTCCATTCAAAATTATGAATACAACTTTTTAATAGCCCTGTAGTCATATGAATATAATTTGAAAATGTTGTTTATATGATTTGAAAATTGATCTTCTCTATCAATTTAATTTTGAGAGTTTTTTATTTTCCGCCAAGGAAGGGTATTGTAGGGATTGTACCTGAAAAAATCTTTTTCACCCTATGAAGAAGAAATTTTAGTTTAAAGAAGTCAAATGAAGAATCGTTGCTGTTTTTTCTAAAAGTTTAGACCAAAGTATTTTTTAAGACAATATAAAAATTGTCTCAAATTTTTTCTTATAAAATCAGGCCCTAAATTATTTTTTCCAAAAGAACTCAATTTAGATTTTTTGTAGAACTGAAAAAAATGGCAAAAACATGCTTTGCAATACTAATATTTTTTGTCAATTTTTACCCGCGTACAGCAGGTCATAAGGAACTTTTTTGCTTCTTCTTCTTCTAGTTCATTACCTTCTTCTCTTAATGTTACATGCTTGCTTCATTCTTCTCAGCATTCACGTTTTTAAAGACATTCCATTCCATTCCTCTTTTTAAAGTCAATATTTCTTTTCATCTTTAAAAAAGTGAAACAGGATTTCATTTCATCTTTAAAAAGTGAAACAGGGTTTCATTTCATCTTTAAAAGAGTGAAACAGGGTTTCATTTCATCTTTAAAAAAGTGAAACAGGATTTTTCTTGTCTTTAAAAATGTGAAACAGGAATTTTAATCACATTTTTGAGCTTCTGAAGATCAGGATTTTTTGACACCGTATAGACTATTCAAATGCCTACAAATTTTGTAAATCTCAGTTTTCTCAATTTGGAAGCCGAGTTTTTGGAAAATTCTGCTCAGTTTTTGGAAAATTTGGTTTTTCAGCAAGTTTTTGGAAATTTTACTACATAATATTCAAAATAAGGAAAGTTCCCAAATCTATTTATATTGTGTTTCTCAATTGTACAAAAATTCCTCAGTTTAGCCAAAAATTGGCACTCAGTTTTGAAAAAATTTTGTCAAAAAAAAGCCTGAGGATGTAATTATGGAAAGGCAAATACATATTCAGATTTTATAACTAAGAAAAAAGAAAGGTGATGGCATATTTAGTTATTCTTTCTTGCCATTTATTTTCAAATATTTTAGATATATCTTTTTAAATGATTAGGTTTAATTTTTCATTTTCTTAATTTTTATTTTCCATTTTTGCCAGGCAATGCCTGGCCTTAGAGTGTATTTTTTCTTCTCCTTCTTCTTCTCCCTCTTCAGTCAACTTCGAAATTTCTCCGTAACTCTTTCAAATCTCTATCGATTTGAATGAAATTTTCAGGGATGACATTTTTTAAAATTTTTGCTATGCGGATTTAGCTCCCAGGACGTTCAGAACCCTGCGCAATAAGCGTTTTTCAACTTTTCACCCTAGTTTCCTTTCATTTAGAGCTAAGACCAACAAATTTTGTATGTTGGGTACTTTTGACATTCTGTTTTCATTTCCCTGCGCATTTAGCACCCCATACATTCAGAACGCTGCGCATTAGTAAGCCTTTTTCAACTTTTCACCTTAGTTTCCTTTCCTTTGGAGCTAGGACCTAGAAATTTTGTATGTGGGGTCCTTTTGACATTCTGTTTACATTACCCTGCGCATTAAGCACCCTGGACGTTCAGAACCCTGCGCATTAAGCCTTTTTCAACTTTTCACCCTAGTTTCCTTTCCTTAGGAGCTAGGACCTCCAAATTTTGACATTCTGTTTTTATTGACATTCTGTTTTTATTACCCTGCCTATTTAGGACCCTGGACGTTCAGAACCCTGCACATTAAGCCTTTTTCAACTTTTCACCCTAGTCTCCTTTCCCTTGGAGCTAGGACCTCCAAATTTTGTATGTGTGGTCCTTTTGACATTCGATTCCATTACCCTGCGCATTAAGCTCCCTGGACGTTTAGAACCCTGCGCATTAAGCCTTTTTCAACTTTTCACCCTAGTTTTCTTTCCTTTGTAGCTAGGACCTCCAAATTTTGTATGCCGGGTCCTTTTGACATTCTGTTTTAATTTCCTTGCGAATTTAGCACCCTGGATGTTCAGAACCCTTCGAATTAAGCCTTTTTCAACTGTTCACCATAGCTTCCTTTCCTTTGGAGCTAGGACCACCAAATTTTGTATGTGGGGTACTTTTGACATTCTGTTTTCATTACTTTGTGCATTTAGCACCCTGGACGTTCAGAACCCTGCGCATTAAGCCTTTTTGACCTTCTCACCCTAGTTTCCTTTCCTTTGGAGCTAGGACCACCAAATTTTGTTTGTGGGAGACTTTTGACGTTCTGTTTTTATTCCCCTGCGCATTTAGTACTCTGGACGTTCAGAACCTTGCGCATTAAGCCTTTTTTACCTTTTTACCCTAGTTTCTTTTCCTTTGGAGCTAAGACCACCAAATTTTGTAAGTGGGGTACTTTTGACATTCTGTTTTCATTACCCTGCTCATATAGCACCCTGGATGCTCAGAACGCTGCTCATTAAGCCTGTCCATAATTTTTACTTATTTGACTTGACTTTCTCCTGTCTTTTGACGTAGCCTTGGCCAGGATGGGTTCCGTCCTTGTTTTAAGAGGAAATTTCAGAAAACCAAAATTTCAGTTCTGTGGTATGAATCCAAAAGTCTGCCTTATGAAGCAAAAAAATTTTAAAACACTAAATATCAAAAAAATATCATTAATGTAAAGTTGAAAAAGAAGAAAATATAGTCAAAGACGGATATACCATCAAAAAAGATATAGCACCAGTATGGATATAGCGACGTCGCTATATCCATTGTTATATTGGAAAATGTCACTATATCCATCACAGACTTCGACCTTTATCCGTCTTGGCCTTAAGATGGCATGATGCTATTTCCGTCTTCTACTGATTTGATTTTTTAGTAAAGTTTGCTCTGAGACTTACATGCTTCTCAGAAAAACTATTTTGGCTTAATCTATAATTTCCATACCAAGTTTTTTCACGAAAACTTTCTTTGCTTCATAATGAAATTCAAATTTGTCCAAAAACAGGTTATTTTGACCCTTTTTGATGAAATGGTTTCGAGGGTATATTGATGGTTCAAATTTTGTTTCGAAATATAATCAGCACAGACTTTTTTTTTGACAAAAGTTTTCTCAAAACTGAGGAAAAATTTTCCCAAAACTGAGAAAAAATCGCAAAACTCAGAAATACGAAATTTTTAGGCG
>JAOWAT010006240.1:0-12736 GCA_028571025.1 Longipedia americana | reverse complement strand
GTCATCTCCAAATACTTTCAGGAGTGTAAAATATGGAAAACCTTTATTACACTCCTGAAAGTATTTGGAGATTACACAAATGCTAATAAATTTGAGATTTGAGATAAACTTCTAAGTTGAAGTGAGTTATATTCAATAATTTTCAGTTTTACCTTTTTTTAAAATAATTCATCACATTTCTAAACTTTTCTGTAATTATCAACAATTAGAATTATATTTCAAATCAAATGATATCTAAAAACCTAACTGTATCACAATGGAAAATACAGTCAGAGATTATAATAGTGACAATATCCACACAATTAAGTTTCACTTAATCCATCAGCGTCTATTGAAACATGCAATAGGACACAAACAAATTCTGATCCATATTTTGGAACTCACAATAGACAAGTGCCATTTATTAAACAAAGTTTATTTCATAAATGGCACTCGTCTATTGCATGAAAGTATATTGTACAATCTCTTGTGTGACTTGACTAAGAAATTTTGAAAAGTTATCGAATCACCATCTTTACTTTTCATACAAACTCAAGAAATGGTGCAATTTTTCACTCAAATTGAAAATTTGGCTCGGCAACTTTTGTGGAATGGCAAAAATTGCTATTAATTGTCAGTTAATCATGCTGCTTTTGTGAATTATAAATGATGTTCCATATCATTCATTTCAACACTAAGAAATTGCTCACAATCGGTTGGTTCTTCTGTATCATTCACATCAAATTCCTCATAATCATTTGGTTCTTCTTTTATTGGATAATCATCTTCATCTAGTTCTACTTTAACTGGATAATCATCTGTTGTTATGATATTGTCAACAGTTTCTTTCTTCGGGTACTTACGAGGCCTTCCCATTTTAGCAGGCGCCTTTGAATGTAACTCAATGTGTCGCTTTAAAATTGAATTTGTTCCATAAAACTTTCCACAGATAGGACAGGGATACTTTTTCAGGCAAATATTTTGATGCTTTTGGAGTCGAACACCATTTTGTAATTCTTTCCCACAAACACTACACTTATATTCATTTTTATGAAAATTAATTCTATGAGAGTTCAAATTGGTTCTGCAAGTAAATGTTCTAAAACAAATTTCACACTCATATGATGATTCTTTCATATGTCTTGCAATGTGTTCTTTTAATTGAAACTCATATGGATATTCTTTAGAACATAAATGACATTTGACCCAATTGTCAGTTTCATGTTTCATTCGATGATGAGTCTTCTTTGCTCCGGCTGATTTGAATGTTTTATCACACTTTTCACAAGTCCATATTTTGTCCTTGGGAACTTTCACTACAGGAGGCTTCTTTGGAGGAGGAGGTTTCTTTGGATTGCAAGTATGTTTCTCAAGATGACTCTTTGACCAGCAACTGACCTGGCACTTTGGACAAACTGCATAAATTGTCCTTTGTGACTTCCTCCCAATAAATCCAGATTCTGTCATTTTGAACTCATATGCAGGTTTCTCTTCATAGATACTGGATTCATTTACTTCAGCACTCAGAAATTGTTCATCTTCAGTTGGCTCTTCTTTTACTGGATAATCAATTGTATCCACTGCCACAAAATTATCAGCATATTCTGAAGCTGCTGCCTCTTCCTCCTCATCTGAATCACCTATTTCAACACCAAAATCATTATTCACATTCTCAGAAGGTTCAACCTTCACCAAAACATCACTTGAAGTACTATTCACTTCAAACAAATCAATTTCTGTCCCATTCTCCTTGCAGTTATATTCCAATTCTGTGGCAATTTTCTTTATTTCTGTGAGAATATCCTTGATCCTTGAATGGTATTGCCGTTGAATTGATATGAAAATTGACATTTCCATCATTTTGTCATCAATTGAAGTGCTCAGATCTGAAATGCAAAAGAATAAACAATGACTAATTAGTGTCTCAAAATACAATCTTATTTGATCAATAAAACAATGCAAAAACAATTTGCAAAATATTTTATTTTCTAGGTAGCAACAGTATTGACAATATTGATTATATTTTGTATGATTGGAGAAAAGTACATGTTCTCTAACTAGCTCTCGTATCTTTCAATAATTTTCTTTAAGACCTAATCAAAGTTGCTGATGACTAAATAATTGCAGATATAACATTTTTGAAGCTTTCTGAAAAATTGTTGAAGCTTTTTAAATAAGCATCTCATGCTGTTATCATGATTGAGTGTTGAAGAATATTCTTCTTAATAAGGCAATCTTGGTTCTTTATAAGATTTCAGGAGGGCAAAACAGAGCTCATAACATTTACAAAAATAGAAGTTCAAGTTTTTCCATGAAACATGAAAATGCCAGTCCTGTGACTAACCCATTATTTCACAAAATGGAAACTAATTTTTTCAGACTATCTCTTCATCTTCCTCATACTCAATCTCTTGTTTGATATCAACTTCTTTTATCTCTTGTATTGTATCAGATTCTTTCAAATTCCCAAGTTTCTTTTCATGAGAAGAAATATGTGCCCTTAATAGAGTGTTACTTCCCAATAATCTTCCACAAATATGACACGGGTATCTCTTCATACAAATGTTAATATGCCTTTTCAATATAATGCCATTTTCAAATTCTTCAAAGCAATTTTTACACTTATACTCTGACCTGTGATACATTGTCTTATGATGATTCAGATTAACACTGCATGTGAAAGACTTCTCACAAAAATTGCACTGAAATGTCTCTTCTTTGATGTGCTTGCAAGCAATGTGTTCTCGTAATTGATACTCGTAAGCAAACTCTTTGGGACAGTAAGGACATGTTACTCTGTGATCAGTCTCATGTTTAATCCTTACATGAGTCTTTCTTGCCCCAGCAGATTTGAACATTTTTGAGCAAACTTCACACTGCCAAAATCTAATTCGCTTGTTTTTCTCCTTGTTGGCTGGATCACAATCATGGGTTTCAAGCATTACCTTTGTGCTACAGTCTAAGTTACATATTTTGCATATTCTGTACACTTTGCCAATTCGGTAATTTTCAGATTTTTTGACAATTTCAACGCCTTTAAGATCTTCCTCTGCTACATGCGGAAAAATGGTATGTTCCACATTAACCATCATGGCATCATAATCTTCCGTCATATTAGCAGCAGTTTCATTTAAATCAGGGTTATCAATCTTTTCGGAATTTCCATTATCAGCAGTATTTGGATCACAAAAATATACATCAGTCATATTTTCCTCCACTTTTTCAGATTTGCCTTCAGTTACATTGCTGTAAATAGTTTCACTTTTCACCAAGCCTTCAGTTGATATGTATTTTTTGTTATCTTCCTCCCTTGTGTCTTTAAGTAGGTCTACATTTTGGCCATCTATATTACATGTATAATGCAAATCAACTGATATACTATTAAGTTCTTTGATTATACCTTTTATCTTTGGTAGGTAATCCAGTTGTAAAGAGAAAATAATTGTCATGTCCATTTTGAAGGTTGAGATGAATGCATACACAAACAACCTGAAAGAAAAATTAAGAAATTTTAACATAAACTAGCAAACAAATGTCATAACTTTTAGTATCTTGATTCTCTTAAAACCTATAGATATACTTTTCAGGACATAACATAGATATCAGCTTTTGAATTTCATGTAAGAATATGATGGTTTCAATTTTACTATTGCAAAAACCTAATAATGTTTATTGGACGTCTTTTGCGTGAATTTTTTGATGCCGCTTTAATTTGTATCCTGAGCTAAAGAACTTATGACAATAATTGCATTGAAACTTTTGTGAATGTACAACATTCTTGTGATCTTTTAACCTGCATGCATTAACCAGGTATTTACCACATATTTCACATTGATATGGGCCAACATGAATTTTCTTATGATGTACTTTAAGATTTTGGAGGAAATGAAACTCCTTTCCACAAACTTCACATGTATATTCCTTTCCAATTTTTTCATGAACTTTCAATCTGTGTTTCTTTAATGAGTGAGGCTCCTGAAAGTCTTTGCCACATTGATCACATTGGTAATCTCTCCTCTTTTCATGAATTAACTTTTTATGCTGCCTAAGATTGTCAGCCTTCAAAATTTTCCCACAAAGTTCACAATTAACCATTTTAAACCTTTTAATTTTGAAATGGTATACTCTATGATTCAGCATTTTGTAAACAGTGCTATAAGGTCCTCTTCCACAAATATTACAGTGTAATTCAGGGCTGCATGCACATTGAATTTCTTCATTTGGATCTTTGTCTAGAATTTTGAATGGTTTGTTACAGTTCATACACTGAAGTGATTCACATTTAAGCTCTTCTGCTAAGGGTAAAATTGGTTCTTTATTTTTCATATCTGTTGAAGAATCATGTTCATTTTCCTCATCTTCATCATCCATATCAAATATTTCAGGCTCTATTTTGATACGTTCAATTTCAGTTCTATCACTTTCACTGCCTCCATTAGACTCTTCCAATTTTACATCATTATCTGTTTCCTGAAAAGATTTCTCTTCTTGTTTCGTATTTAAATAAATGATATAGTCAGAAATATCTATATCTGCTATATTTATATCCTTGTGAGCATTCATTATATGACCTTTGAATTTATAGACACTACTAATAGATTTATCGCATAATTTGCACCTTACTCTATCTGGAAGTTTATTAAAATGATTTCTCCTATGACTTCTCATACTATGTTCACTTATAAAGTCATCTTTGCCACAGACATTACAAGTTTTACTGCATGGGCATTTACAAGTTTTGTTTTTGGATATATATGAGAAATCTAGTCCACATATTTTACATGGCACAACTTGGTCTTGACTGTATCTGATCACCTTCTCAGTATTTTTGTCTTTTGTCAATTGGTGTATTACATTTTCTGGAAGACTAATCTCATTGTTTGTATCACTATTGATTAAATTAGTTATTGAATTTGAAAAATGTTGTTGAGTCCTGTGTGCACTCATACTATGCTTATTTTTGAAGTTCTCTTTTCCACACAGATTACATGTTGTGCTTAGCGGACATCTACAATCAGTTTCTTTCTTCTTCCGATTGTTAAATGAAAAGTCTAAGCCACATAATCGACAAGGAAGAGACTCATTTTCACCTATTTTTGACAAATCATTATCAAAACCATCTTCAATAAATATATGGGCATCACTGGTATCTTCATTTATATCACAGTTATTTTCATCAATGTTCATTTCATTATCCCCATCAGTTTCAATGTTTTTTACTACACATTTATAGCTGGATTTGATAGAAATGTTCTCCAATTGCATCAGAATTTCTGCCATATTCTTTTGAAATTTCAAGTAAATTGTGCTGACTACCAGTATTCTCATTCTGGCATCATTTGTAGATTGAAGGACAGTGTTTGTATCTGTACAAGGATCCATCATACCTGAAAGAAAGTTTTTGTAAATACTATATTATCTCATTTTTGTAAAAATTGTCTATTACGTACAAAATGAACCTCAAAAATAATTGAGTGAACAAGAATTTTATTCTAAATGATTCACATAATTTATTTTTAGACAGAGAAAGTACTATGTAAATGCAATGATCTGTCAAACAACAAATAATTCTAAAAAGTGCCAATTTGCTATTTATATTTCTCTATTCAGATAATGGAATCAGGAAAATTCAATTCTAAATAGTCATCTGATGGCCTTCAAATTTCAATAATTAATTTCAAATCTTCAATTCACAATCAGGCAAAAATAAAATGTTACTATTACTTTTTATCACATTTGACATAATCAATAACTAACAAACTAAACTTTTCTTTTGTAAAGTTAAAAAATTATATTGGTATTTTTGAAAAACAACTAAAAGTAAAACTAATCCAAAATATTTACTAATAATAACAAAATTCTTGGCTGTGAAATGATTCTGTTTGTCATCAAATTCTAAGAGTACAAAAATAAGACAAAATATGATAATCTTTAATCATCGCTCATGAACCTTTTGGTGTCTTTTCAACTTGTGTGATGAAGGAAAGTTTTTCTTACAAAAGCTACATTGATACTTCTCAAAATGTACCATATTTCTATGAGCCATTAGGCCATATCCATTATTGAAACTTTCATTGCATAGATCACAAATATAACTCTCTTTGTGGTTATTTTCTATGTGAACTTTTCTTGCATTGACATTTGTAAAAACCTTATCACATTTGTCACAATTAAAGTTAACATCGGTCATGTGAACTGCTTGTCTGTGTCCTAACAATCCTCTATGAGAATGAAATTCTTTATCACAATTGGGTTCAGGGCATTTGAATAAAATATGATCATGCTTTATCCTTTTATGCAAAGCTAAATCTCTTCCATTTTTCTTAGTTTTACCACAAACATCACAAATAAAGTCTCTCCTCTTTTCATGAACCATTTTCATGTGAGTTTTCATACTGTCAATACTCAAAGCTTTTCCACAAATTTCACAAGTGCTCATGACTGTCTTCTTTATTTTGAAGTGGAGATCTCTGTGACCTTTCATGGTATATGTTGATGTGAAATTTTCTTTGCCACAAATGTTGCATCTATTTGTGGGCTTACAGACACAATACAAATCCGGGTCTGGATATTTGTCTTTATATTTGTATGGTTTGCTGCAATCTAAGCATGGTAAGACTGTAGCCCTCAGCTCTTCTCGGGGAGCTTTTGGAGCAGGTGGAGGTGGTGGAGGGTTATATTGGTCTATGTTATCATCCCCATAATCCTTATTGTCATTTTTTACATTGAGAAGAATATCTGGTTCAACTTTGATATTTTGTAATATTGGTGATTCTGATCCACCATTTCCAAGTTCTGATGACACCACATCAGTTGGACATATTTCATTTTTGATTCTAACATTGGAATTGTAAGTATTATCTCTTCGGAAAGGGTTTTGATTAAAGGGATGTGTAGTCATTTTAGCCAGTGACTCATCTGTAAGTTTTATTTCAGGATGAGAATTCATAAAATGTTTTCTAACAATGTAAGCGCTGCTAAGTGTTTTGTTGCAAAGGTTACACTGAATTTCAGCTGACACTCTAAAGTGACTCCGTCTGTGACTTCTCATACTGTTAATGTTCACAAAATCACTTTTCTCACAAAGATTACAAACAATAGTGGCAGGACACTGGCAAACTGATCTTTCTGGTTGATATGAATAATCTTGTCCACACAGCCTGCATGGTACCAATTCATCCGGTTGATACCTCATAACTTTCTCAACTTTATTAACATAATGCTTTTGAGTCCTGTGAGTTCTCATACTGTGTTCATTCTTGAAGTTCACCTTTCCACAGATATTACAAGTTGTGCTCAATGGACATGCACACTCATTCAATTTCTTATTGAAAGAAAAGTTTTGAAAACAAAGTTTGCACTGAATAGTTTCATCAGGGCCAATGGATTCATACTCAATTCTAGCTCTCTTTGCATATTTTCTCTTGACCCTTTCTTTTGTTTTTTCTTCTTCATAATCATCATCATCTTCATTGTAATTATCATCTTCATCATAATTTTCATCTTCATAATAATCACCACCTTCATCATTGAAATCCTCATTGTCATCAATGAAGTCAGCATCATTGCCATAATCATATGTTTCATCCTCAGCAGGGTCTGCCTTCACTTTATTATCAGCATTGATATCATATCCCTCTTCTGGTTCAATATTCTTGATGTTGCACTTGTAACTGGATTTTATTGAAATGGTTTGTAACTGCTTCAATATTTCCATTAATTTGTCCTGAAATCTCAGACAGACTGTGCTTGCAACAAGAATCTTCATCTTGGCTTCTTCCTTCAGAGACCTCTCATCAAAGTTTTCAATGCTATCAAAATCAGTTGCACTAGTGTCATTGATATTTTCCAAATTCATGTCATTAATATTTTGAACACTTTTATTATCTATACTCCCCACATTCATATCATCAAAACTGCTCATATTTGTGTCATGAACACCATGTATGTCCTCCATCGTCTCCATTTTGCCTGCAATAGAAAGGAATTTTGAATAAGTAAAAACAAAAACAAATTATAACATATATCATCATGGGTAAGATGAGTCTAAAAATTTGATTTTATATTTTCCATTCAGCACGTATTTATTACATTACAGTAAATTGGCATTCATTGCATTGATTTGATAAAAGAGACAAATAAAATGAATATCCACCAATGTCTTTATTATAGAAGGGTCCTATCAATTGTTCATAATATGAATGAATCTGAATGTATTATCACATTTCTTTCATAATTCAATGACAAACTTGTTTGTTCAATGGACTAGATAGAAATATCTGTCAATATCCATAATATTCTATTTGTCATGGACTTTCATGTGCCTCTTTAGCTTATAGGCAGATGGGAATTTTTTCTTGCAAAAAGTACACTCATATTGGCCAATATGAATAATATTCCTGTGACTTTTCAATGCATAGCCATTTGTGAAAGTCTCATCACAGAGATCACAATCATAACTGTCCTTGTGATTTTGGACTTTGTGATAATTTTTGGCATTGAAATTTGTAAATGTTTTACCACAAACCTCACAAGTAAAAATTAGGTCAACCATATGCACTGCTTGTCTGTGACCTTTTAACCCTTTTTTGGAGGAAAACTCTTGACCACAGTCTTCACATTTGAACAGAATATTTTCATGTTTAACTTTTATGTGTTCTCTTAATCCAGCTAAAGTTGTTCGAGTCAAGCCACATTGTTCACAACTGAATGTCTTTCCTATATGAACTTGTCTATGGTGTTTCCTTAAATATTCTTCAAAATAGAAGGTTTTCCCACATAACTCACAAGTAATATTTTTTCCAATGTTCTCATGAACTCTCAGTTTATGTCTCTCTAATAAACGTTGCTGTTGAAAATTTTTGTTACAAATATCACAAGAAAAGTCTCGAACCTTATCATGAATTAGTTTTATATGGTACTTGAGTCGTGATGAGTTATTGAATGCTTTATCACATATGTGACATTTTGCTAATTGCCCAATCTTCTTGGAAAAGTGCCTTAATCTGTGTTTTTGCATAGCATTATTACTTATCAAAAATTTTCCACAAATATTGCACTCTGAGGTATTTTCGCAGACACAATCTTCCTCTGAATTAGAGGTTTTGTTATTTGGTTTAAATAATTTTTGACAAATCAGGCATGGTAATGTATCAGCTTTTTGAAAATATGGTTTCCAAACATCTTCTTGTGTAGGTCCTTCCTCCTTTTTAGCTACTGTGTCAATATGATCCTTTCTATGTCGTTTCATGATTGCAATACTTTTATATTGTCTACCACAAATATTACATTCAAGTGAACTTGGGCAATGACAATCTGTCTCAAGCAGTTCTGAATCAAAAGATACATTTTTGCCACAGTTCCTACATGGAATAACTTGAGAAGAATTTAACTTCAATATTTCACGACTATTTGAACTTTCTTGTAAGACTTCTTGATTGTCAATGTTAAGTGATGTATCATTAATAAGATGCATTTTCTTTCGGTGTTTTCTCATTGCATTTGAATCACATAAGCTCTTTCCACAGATATTACATTTACCTGTTGGAGGACAATGGCAATCTGTTGGCTTCTTAAATAGGTTGTTAAAAGAAAAGTCAAACCCACAAATCTTACATTTCACTGACTCAAACGGGGTTATTTGAATATTATGTTCATCATTGATTTCTTCAACCTCATTTGCATCATCTAGTAATTGAGTGATGTCATTTTCATCCTCTTTAATACCTTCATATCTTGATATGATATCTTCATATCTTGATATTTTAGAATCACCAATTTTCATATTGTACACTAAATGCCTTTTTCTTCTATGGTTCTTCATCCTTGATGATGTTTTAAATGAATCCTTGCCGCAAATATTACACTTTAGAGATGGCTTACAATGACAATCTGAAGGTTTCTTGTATTTGTTGTTAAAAGAAAAATCCATTCCACAAATTTTGCATGGAACTGACTCAAAAGGACTAATCTTAATAACTGTACCAGTGCAATCTTCATCAAATTCATCTTTAATATCATCTTTCATATCACCATCATCATCATCAAATTGCATATCAGGCACATAATCTTTATCATTATCATAACTAACATCCTGATCTTCTCCCTCACTCATTTCCTCTTTGATTTTTGTGTCAGCCTCAAAAAGATCAACTTTCACATCACTATCAGCAATGTTCATGCCAAGCTCTCCATCAAATGCTTCATAACCATTTTCCTGTTTTTCTACACCAGGAATAATATTTTTGATATTGCATGAATATGTAGATTCAATGGCAAGCAGTTCTAAACTATTTATCAGTTCAGTGAATTCCTGTTTGTATTTCAGATAAATGGCACAAGTGATGAAGACATCCATCCTGGGCTCTGTGGAGGATATCATCCTGACTGCAAAATAAAGAAGAAAACAATTACAATCAATCCCGGGAAGACCAGTATGATGGAAAAACCAAAACCATTTATTCTAATCATGAATTTTCTACAACTTTAATATAGATAATGAGAAAAGGATTTATTTAAGAAATTAAAAGATCTATAGGTTCTAAAGCTTCTCTTCTTTTCATCACAACCTTTCTTTAATTTACTCCAAAAAGTTTAAAGATGAACTTTGGTTATTTTAATGGTTTTTCCATCAAGCCAATTTTGTCAGAATAGAATAATGGCATAAAATATGATGGATAATTTTATTCATATAAACAATTATTTTATCACATGGAATGAAGAATGAAGATTTTATTGTTATTCTCCAATTTCTATCACAATGAAGTAGTCATCAGCAACAAAAAAATCACCTTTGGGTATCTTTTTCATGCACTTTAAGATGTCTTCTCAACTTATGACCAGAACCAAAATATTTTTGGCAATAAGAACATTGAAATTTTTGAAGGTGTATATTTTTGTGAGCTCTTAGTATATTTCCATTGCTCAAGTATTCACCACATATATCACACTGATATGGACCTACATGTGTTTTTTTATGATGATCTTTGAGATTTTGCAAAAAGTAGAATTGCTTGGAACAAATGTCACATTTATATTCCTTTCCAATTTTCTCATGAACTCTCAATTTGTGCTTTGCCAAAGAGTTTTGTTCCTGAAAGTCTTTTCCACATTTATCACATTGGAAGTCTCTTCTCTTTTCATGGATTAATTGAACATGTTGCTTCAATTTATCAAAATTTAAAACTTTTCCACATATATGACAATTGCATCTTCTAGATATTCTAACTTTGTAATGAAATTCTCTGTGATTTATCATTTTGTAAACTGTGCTGTAATTACCTTTGCCACAAATATTGCATTTGAGATCTGGTTTGCAGACACACTGAATCTTAGGATCTGGGTGTCTATCAAATATTTTCAGAGGTTTCTTACAGTTCAGACATGGCAAAGAATCGGTCTTTAGCTCATTTGGAGGAGGTAGTTGAGGAGGTAAATTTGGTTCTTCCATTTCATACTCTTGAAAATCATTTGTAATCATACCAAACTCTTTTGATTCTGGCTTAACATCATCTAAATTAGAAATGTTCTTTTGTACATTGGAATCAACTAAAGTTTCTGTTTTTATCATGTTTTCTACTTCCTCACTAAACTCAGGTTCTTGTGCCTTAACTAGAGCATACTCAGATATTACATCATTAGTAATTTCTACATCACTGTGGAATGAAGCCAGGTGACTTTTGAACTTATATACACTGCTGAGCATTTTGTTGCAAATACTACACTGAATTTGATCAGGTGGTTTAAAATGGTTCCTTCGATGACTTCTCATACTTTGAACAGTGCCAAAATCATTCTTTCCACAAACATTACATGTAACACTGGAAGGGCACTTGCACAAGGTATTTTCTGGCTTGAAAGAAAACTTTCTACCACATATTTTACATGACACAGCCTGGTCAGGATGAAGTCTGATCAATTTATCTGCAGTCAGTGATTTCTCTGATTGAGCATCAGCTTTCACCAAAGGGCTTTTTGAGCCAAGAAAATGACTTTGACTTCTGTGAGCTTTCATGCTTTCCTTATTCTTGAAATGATCTTTACCACAAACATTACATTGCGTACCCAATGGACAATGGCAATCAGTTTCTTTTTTCTTTCGATTGTTGAATGAAAAGTTTAACCGACAAATTTTACAAGGCACATATTCAGAAGGTCCTATTTTTATTAAATCACCCCCATCAGTATCATCCAGCCTCATTTCTGTAACAATTTCTTTCTCATTTCTTCGAAATTTTTCAATGTCCTTTTCACCAACCTCATCATCATCACCAAATTCATCATTATCACCAATCTCATCAAAATCACTTTTGATTTCATCTTCAGTTTCAATATTCTTAATAATACATTTGTAACTAGATTTTACTGCAATACTTTCTAACTGATATAAGATTTCTTTAAGCTTTTTCTGATATTTTAAATATATGGCACAAGCTACTAAGACTTTCATATTTGTTTCATTGTTAGAGTCCTTTTTTGCTTCTGCTTCATCAATTTCTGTTTCCATTTTATCTGAAAAAAAAATAATAAGTAAAGTCACTTTTATGAAGTTTTGATGCAAAACGATATAAAATCAATGAGAGGAATTAAGAAACAATATTATGTTAAGTAAAGAATAATAAATAGTGTCTAGCATTAACATATTTAACAACAAATGAAAATTTAATAGCACAAACTTGAGGTAACAAGGACGAACAGCGTCCTGGACGAGGCGAAGAGGAAATGAAATATGAAGAATTTCTAAGAATTAAATATTGAA
>JAOWAT010006129.1:0-12737 GCA_028571025.1 Longipedia americana | reverse complement strand
ACTTTATTGCACGGCGTGTGATTATGAAGTCATAATCGTACGCCGTGCGATAAATTAATCAAAATTCCGGGAAAAGGCAACATACGTCAATCAAAAACAAATCTGGGAAGAGGCAACAAACTTTTTGAAAGGAAAAAAGTTGCTTTCAGAAAAACTCGCTTTATTGACCATCACTAAAATAGTTATGAAAGTTGCTTTTCTTTGGAAATCATCAAAAATGTGTTTCTTTTTTCATTCTCTGATTTACTATTTCAGAAAATTTTCAGAAAGAAGTGCCTGTTACTGCAACTAAATTTTCTATCTAAAACTCCTGTTAATTTTCAGTGGTATATTATGTCCGAAAGACGGAATTTAGGTGAAAAATTACCATCTTGTGCGTATTTTTGCTCGGTAATTAATTTTGATTTTATTACAGAGAAACCCCAATTTAACGACAAATTTGGGAGGCACACAATATGTCGTTAAATCGGGGTTTTGTCGTTAAATTGAAACCTAAATTTGCATCAAAATAGCTACTTTTAGGCATCATATGGATTTTTTTGAAGGTGTGAACAATGAAGTTCATTAAAGTAAACACTAAATGGAACTTATTTTAAAACTAAAAATTACTTATTTAATTGAATCAATAGAAAACATAATTTTTGATGAAAGAAAAGTAATTAAATAATGAAAATATGACAAAATTCATGATTTTTCCATAGATTTTGATCTAAAAATGTCGTTAAATCGGGGTTTTTCCGTAATATTTGTCGTTATTTCGGGATCTTTTATGTAGTAATGGGAGATGGGAGGCACCAAAATGTCGTTAAATCGAGGTTTGTCTTTAAATCGGGGGTCGTTAAATCGGGGTTTCTCTGTACATACTTCTTCAGTGACATATTTTTGCAAACGTTTAGAGGAAGTAGGGATTTGAGGTTGTGATATTTTCCGGGAAAGTCAAGTGATGTGGAATCTGAATTGAAAAAGGAGAATATCAACACAATGAGTGCAAACAACATTACTCCTGCAAATCATTCGATTACAGATGAACAAGTCACAATCTCTAGTTCTAGAAATAGAACTACATCTGATTTTCAGACCAAAATCGAAAAAGATGATGACATCAATAATGTCTCCAATGTCACCATCACCCCGGATATCACTTATTGCTGGATAAATATCGCGGCCAAAGTACAAGACCAAACTCCGTGTTTCAAAGATAAACTCCTGGATCTTTGTTCCCCGAAGAAATCTGTTAAACCCGAGAAACCCATTTTGAGAAACGTGAGCGGTTATGTCAAACCCGGGGAGCTGGTCGGTATTATGGGAGCTTCGGGAGCCGGAAAGTCAACTCTTTTGAACGTTCTGGCTTCGAGAAATCTGGAAAAATTGAATGTCACCGGAAATTGCTTCGCCAATGGAATCAAAGTAAATCAAACCACGTTATCGGTGATATCCGCTTATATCCAGCAAGACGAATTGTTCATAGGTTCCCTTACGGTAAAAGAACACTTGACTTTTCAAGCGATGGTGAAGATGAACAGAAAATTGCCGAACAAATTGAAGCAAGAAAGAGTTTCGGATGTAATCCACGATTTATTGTTGACCAAATGTGCCAATACGATTATTGGAAACGGCATATTTAGCAAGGGCATTTCCGGCGGTGAGAGAAAACGGCTTTCTTTCGCATCCGCAATTCTAACGAGTCCATCTTTGCTTTTTATTGACGAACCGACATCGGGATTGGATTCGCATATGGCTCACAATGTTGTGGAAATTTTGAACAAGATGGCTGGGAGGGGAAAATCTATTGTGTGCACAATTCATCAACCAAATTCGAGAACATTTGGTTATTTTCATAAACTTATTCTGTTAACGGAAGGCAGAGTTGCTTTCTTTGGTTCAACGCTAGATGCTCTCAAATTCTTTGAAGAGCTTCGTTTTCCTTGTCCCGAAAATTACAACCCTGCTGATCATTTCATTGAAATCTTAGGTCATGAACCAGGAATGGAAACCTCGGGCCAAATGATGAATGAGTACATTTGTCAAGTTTATGAAGACAGAATTGGAGCCAAAGAAATGAAGGAAGTTATTTCCCACATGCCTCCAGAATCTCAATTGAAACAAGAACTGGATCATCTACAAGAACATCCGTTCAAAGCGAGTGCAGGCATTCAATTTAGAGCTTTGTTGTGGCGAAATATCCTGGCAATAATCAAAGATCCATTGTTGCTAAGAATAAAATTTCTGGAAGTGACTGGAATTGCTCTGCTTTTGGGAATTATTTTCTTTAGAATCGGCAATGATTATGATCAAAATGCAATTAAAGATATCAACGGCGCACTGTTTTTCTCAATTCTAGTTGCAACCTATTCCAATTACAATATTGTGATCACATCGTTCAGTATGGAGTTGCCAATTTTTCACAGAGAATACCAAGATGGTCTTTACAGAGCTCCCATTTATTTCATGGCCAGACAAATTGCCGACTTCCCCCTGCACGTAATGTTCTCAATTTTGTTCATGTTGATTTATTATTGGATGGTTGGATTGTATTACTCATTTCCAGCATTTGCCATTATGGCATCATTGCACGTGATTACCACACAGTGTACTGTCAGTTTAGGATACTTTCTTTCAGGCATATTTTCATCGGTTCAAGTTGCTATCATCATGGCTTCTCCAATAATTGTTCCGTTTATGATCTTTGGTGGAGTATTCATGGGGACGGCATCAGTACCCTCTTACTTCATCTGGATGAAGTATATCTCCTGGTTTTACTATGGTTATGAGATATTGCTCATCAATCAATGGAGAAATGTTGATCAGATTCATTGCTATTGGTCAGGATTGGAAAGCAGCAACTGTTTTGGAAATGGTACACAGATAATCTATCGAGAAGTTGAAAATTTGGAACACACTGAAAGTGTTTTTGACGAAAGAATTGTAAGGAATTTTACGATTTTGTTGACAATTATTCTTGTTTTGAGGCTATTGGCATTTATTGCTCTTTATAGAAGGGTATCTAGGCGTTAAATTGCATAATGTACAAGTGTGCATGGATAGACTGCACATACAAGTATTTTAATTGAAGATAAAAATAAACAATATTGTACATTTTTTAATCATTTTGGAAACTTGAAAATTCATTTAAAAGGTGTCATTTTCTGAAATTAGTTTTCATCAATTTTTATGCACTGTAGATTTAAGGTTTTACGTTAACATGACTCATGACAGATTTTGACATTATTGTAATTGACTTGAGTTAATATTGAGACATAAACATGGTGAAAATTGAACAACATGGTTGGGAAAAATCACAAGAAACTTAGAAATCAATGGAAAAGGCAGAGAAGAAAATCGCGGAGACAAAAAGCTGCCTTAGATAGGCAACGAGAAAATGAAAAATTTGATGAAGTTATTGAAGAAGATGAAGATACTGAAAGTGAAGCTGAAGAAGTGGAGAGTGAAGCTCATAAAATTTGGAAGGAAAGAAATAGAATTTTTGAAGAGAAACAAAAAGTTGAACTGAAGAAAAAGTTTGAGAAAGAATTTCAAGAAAGAAAAGCTAGAGATAAGAAGAAGGCTGATGAAGAAAGAAGGCGTAGACAGGAAGATCTATTGATTGAATACTTGTTGGATGAAAGATCCAGAAAGAAACCTGACAAAAGCTTGTTACAACGGATGATTCACACAAGTGGTAGTGAAGCAAGAGATGTCTGTAAGATATTCTTGATACATGGCATTTGCAAGTTTGGAGAGAAATGTTTTAGGCAACATCCAAAGCCTTACCTAAGTAGGCAGCTTCTCATTCCTAATATGTTTGCTGGATTCAAGAAGGAAAGAAGGGAAGAAAAATTGGAATATCAGGAATTTTTTCATGATGTGTTTGACGAAATGAGGAAATTTGGAAAAGTAAGAAAATTCATGACATGCAAAAACAGTGTTGCTTATCTTAAAGGAAATGTTTATTTGGAATACAAGCATGTTCAATCTGCTGTAGAAGCATTCAGAAGTATCAATAAAAGATGGTTTGGAGGGGTTCAATTGAAATGTGAATTCATCAAAATTGAGTTCTGGACTGATTCAATTTGTGGGTTGTATGAAAGAGGCAAGTGCAGAAAAGGAAGAGATTGCCATTATATTCATGCGTTTGAAAATCCATTTGATGTCAAAAGTGCAGTCCACCAAAGAAGTTGGTCATGAAAATTGTGTTCCAAAATCAGTCATGTTATTTATTTTAATGGAAGTAGAGTGTTGCAAGGGGGTCTCAGACTTTGGAGGTACGTGACTTAATTTAAAGAATTTTATCTGCAGATTCCAAAAATGTCCTTACTTTTTTAAAAGTTGCTTCTACTTCTGTCTACCTGAGATTTAAATTTGATTATATAACGACATATTTTTTTGTTTTTAATTTGAGTAAATGCACTTTCCCGATCTTTTTTCACGCACATTGACTCAATAAAATGGACTAGGGTGGACAATAAAATCTTAGACTTAGATTGTTGCCAATTATAGAATCAAGGGTAGATCGGTGGCAAAACATTTTTTGAAAAAGTAATTTCAGATTTGAATTCTATGGCTCAAAATACATTACATAAGTCACGTACCTGCCAAAAATTTGACGAAAAATTTGACGAAAAATTTTTTCTTGAAACGGTCTAATGGAAGAACATGAAACTGAAAAGTCATTGCCATGTGTGATTTAGAGCTATATTTATAGAACTCAAGATAAAATTGACCTTGTGTGACATGATCAATTTTTGACTCATTAACTCATTTTGACTTAAAAAAACCTACCCCGGTTTTGTGCAAGCATAGACTTTTCATTCCTATCTCTGTTTGAAAAGTGCATGTCAAAAACCTCCCTTTTGTAATACTAGGCTCCGGACTAAAATATATAGTGAAAATTCAAATTTATCTTGGAGGAGTAAAGGGGAGCATTTTAAAAGTTTTATTTCATCATAAAGACAAACACAGTACACAATACTACACATGATCTAGGATCTTAAAGTTACTTCATTGGGTGTCATTTTTGCTACAAAGATTACTTTTTTCACTTTCTCAAGTATGTCAACATTACAAAAAATTTCCTCTCATCTGAATGTTGCAACAGAGGAAGTTTTTACAATTTATGCAAAACAAGTTTTGTAGGAAATAAAACTTTGTAAGCAAAACAGAGTGATATTATCGAAACTAACTGAGTTTCCCGAATTATTATAAATACTCACACAACTTTCTCTAATACAATGCGATAGAAATATTCAGCAACCGGCCATTTTTATCGGCGCTTTTTACCAATCTCCACTTTCTACACTTTGATGTATATGAGTTTCATTGAATTAAATTTAAAGGCCCAGAGTGACCTGTAAAGTTAATGAAATGAAAAAGTACTTTGTCCTTATTTTTTGGACAAAACTTTAATTGAAGATGCTCCCCTCTGGTCTCTGAGCATTTTTTTATTTTGGTCCACCCCCTAGTATTAATACACTGATCTGAGTTGACCTTTAGACCCAAAACATTAGAAGAAACACATGAACAACACAGCAGACATAGACTTGTTTATTATCTGTACGTTAGGACTTATTACTTAATTTATTTTATTTGATGTTATGTTTATTTTTCCGTTCCTGATTAGTTTTCATTATTTCCTTAACTCTGTTTCTCCCTATCCCTTATGTGACGAAACAGTGGACTTGACAACGCTGGCAAGACAACAATTCTTAAGAAGTTCAATGGAGAAGATATTGATACGATTTCGCCCACGTTAGGATTCAATATCAAAACATTGGAGCATAGAGGGTAAGGAAGGTTTTTTTCATCCATTCATAATTGTGTTACGTACTTCTATATAAAACTTATGAAGGATTGTTGCGATTTTGGTAAATTTTCAATAAGTCATGAATGTTTAGAACATTTTCAAGATTTTAAGAAGATTTTTTGGAGTTATCTTTTTGAGGTACTGTAAGTAATATTTAACTGATGTTACCCATAAAATTGAACAAAATTGGAGTTTGTTATAAATCAGTGGGACAAAAGTATTTAAAAGGACAAGATGGATTGCTTCTCCTAGCTCTGTTACAGAGTTTCTTGTTTCATTGGCCCAAATTTACAATTGCAATTCTAAGAAAACTCTCTGTTCTGTAAATAGATTTCTTCGTGCCATACTAAAACTGTATGCTCAGAATACACAGTGATTTGAGGTACTAGGTGACCCCCTGTATTGACCTTTTTTATGAAGTAATTCTGACTTGTACACATAGGAAATACAATTTTTACAACTTTTAGGTGTTTCTGAACATTTAGGAAATTTTGCCAAAAAAATTTCGGGAAACTCTGTCTGGTACATTGGAAATGGTCAAAAATGGAATTTTCTCAAAACGTTGTTAATTACGTTTGTTCACCTTGGTTTATTATCAACTTATCAAGAATCAAAATCACAATAACGCTTGCAGGGTGTCCAAAAAAGTTACTTTGTTCAAATTTTTTGAAAATTTTGACCAATTTTGAGGGCAAATATATCCTAAACGGGGAGTTTTGGGGAAAAGTTTATTACACAAAACTTTTTTCTAGTCATCCCTATAATTAGCCAAAAGTGGTCTGCTAACTTGATTCGAGAGGATTATAAAGATTTTGAAACAGTCAAAATTTGCTACTAATTCTTGAGTTTTTGAAAAAAAAATTGGAAAAAAATGAAATCAAAATTTTTAAATGAACAAAATAGATCAATATCCAAAACATTTATCTCAATCAACAGACCGTAGCAGGTCTTTTTTCAGATTTAAATATTAATGCCCAAAAATTAAGACCCATTAAAAATGGGTATAGGCTTTAAAAATTTCAAAAAGTTTTCACAATGCAATTTATTCGAGTAAATAGAACAACTTGAGGTAACAATCTCAAAAATTTTGGTAAAATAAAATGCAGGGTGGGAATGCACTGTGGAATATTCATTCATATCATCGCAAATTCAAACTCATCATATCTCTATAGAAGTAACCGTTCTATTGGACGTCAGGTTTTATAGTTTTCAAGCTAAACAGCAAAAAAACTATAAAAACTGACACAGTTCATTTCTACTGTGTTACAACACACACTCGACTAACAACACGCTTTTATTGTAGAGATCTTATAAGACACCAATTGTCAGATGTTGCAGAATTTTTTAATATTTTATTGCTTTAGTCAAATTTTCCGACTGTTTAAGGAATAAGACATTTTTTCATATTTTCAGTTTTAATTTGAACATCTGGGACGTGGGTGGTCAGAAATCTCTTCGATCTTATTGGCGAAATTACTTCGAAACGACTGATGGTCTGATTTGGGTGGTGGATTCAGCCGATAAGAGGAGACTGGCAGATTGCAAAAAGGAATTGCATCAGTTACTACAGGAAGAGGTCAGTAGATATACAGCGCGAAGTTCATCTTGTCATGACAATATCCATTTTGGGGGGAATTCTGGAAATAAATTTTCTTCAAATTTTCCAGGGTGCTATTTGTTCATCACACTTTTCTCCCCATGAGCTTTTCAGAAAAATTTTACTTCTTACAGAAAAAAACCTTCACCTCATAAAAAGTGGGTTTATTTACATACCAAATTCTAATGTAAATAACCCCACTTTTTAAGAAGCAATTTTCTCTATGAAGTAAAAAAAATCTGAAAAGCTTATGAGGGGGGGGCAAAGGGTGATGACTAGACCCTAAAAATTTGAAAAAATATTTCAAGGTTTCCTAAAAAACAAAAAATGAATATTGTCATGACTAGATGAACTTCACTGTATTTTATTTCAGTATATTTAGATTGTTTTTCAAATATTCCAGAGCTTTTACAATTTAATTACTACCTCTGTCGAAAATACTGCGAATTACATGGGTTGTGTAAAGTTTTACAAAAAAATCCCTAATTATTTAGGTAATTATTGAAGTAGATTTTTACTCAAAACTTAATTGGTGTTCTGTATTAAAGTGGTTAATGTCCGGGAGTAAATTCAAAACTGCCAGAAAATGATTTATATCTAAATAAATTGGGCGTACAGCTTCATCCAGTTCCTTAACAGAGTTTTATAACATTAAAAGCAGCCAAGAAACTGGATGAAGCTGTAATTTTGTCTGGTGGTTTTGAATTTACACTGGGCTGTTTCATAAAAAAATTTTTGCCCTAAAAATCCTTGCTTGGAGCTTATTTTGTAGATTTTGATGCACAGATTCCAAATCTGCAATTATTTTTAGGGTATAACTGTCGCAAGATGGAGGCAACCAAGCTTTGAAATTTACTTCAGTACAGGCTTTTTTCACTTAATAAGGCCCCTAATGGTCCTCTTACACTGCATGAATTATTCCAGATTTTTTATTCGACATATTTTATCCTGGATAAAAAATTCAGAATATTTCAAATATCCAGGATATTTTTATTACTGAAAAAAATATTCCGGATAAAAAGTCTAGAATATTCCGGATTTTTTATCCAGGATAAAATATGTCGGATAAAAAATCCGGAATAATTCATGAAGTGTAAGAGGGCCATTATGAACATGTCAAAGCCAATCCTCTGTCCCAACGACATATCAATCCAAGAAATCTTTCAAAAACTGCATTGGCATTTCTTGCATCCCTTCAATATAAAAAACATATCGACTTTAGCATAATTTTCATTCATGCATGCAATGCAAAATATTACAGATCTTTATTCTACAAGTAAACAAACCAAGATGCACTTTTGAATATATTTTGTTCTGAAAAAAAAAATAACTCAAAGATCTGTGAAAATATTCCTGCTTTCAGTAAGATGCTTCTTGACAAAAAGACATCAGCTTATTTATATCCCAAATTTTGTATTTACCGATTTTTCTAAATATGGCAGATTATTGATATGGCATTTTGTGCTACTTGATGAAGCTCTCAATATAGGGCTCTCAGGAAAATAGAAATTTTACTGTAAAGTATAGAGAAAGAATGTTTTGACTTACTTTTTGGATTTTATATGACATTTTATGCTTCTTGATGCAGCTCTCAAGAAGGGCTCTCACGAAAATAGATTTTTTTGCAGAATGTAGAGAAATAGTTTTATGGACTGGCTTTATAGTGAAAGATCATACTTTGAATATTAGAATTTGATATCTAATTCATTTCAGAACATAAAACACACCTTTTTCATTCACCTTTTTCATTCACCAAATTTATGAAGCGAATCACTTTATAAAAGTATGAGGTGTCTCAACGGACTTTGGCAATCAAGATTTTTGCTCAATTTTGAGAAAACTGCATTCTAAGTTTTCAATTATGTAGTAATTTCATTGAAAATTCTACAGCATCATTATACTAGAGCTAGCAATTTTTGCATTTTTTCATAATTTTTCATAAAAATCTGTGAACATATTTTCATAATGAAATCTCAATTTATTGAACATCCTAACTATTAGAAATGTGTTGTTAAAAAAATTGGAAAACATAAGCATTGTTTAAATTAACAAAACGTAAACAAAAATTTGTTTACAACTAAAACAAAATGTAAACAAACAAGTAAAATTTTGAATTTTGACCTGAAAACCTTATGGGGGACTCCTGGGGATCTGATTAGTGACTGGTAAAAATCTAGCATATATTATATGTATTGAAAATTCCAAAAAAACTTCTCACAAAAATTGCTCACTCTAGACTGAGGGCACTGTATTTCAACTCTCAATTTCTGCATAGGAGAAAAGAGATAATTGAAAAATTCTTTTTGCTAGTGAAAGATTAATGCAAGTTTAAATTAACTAGTGGGGGCTTCATAAATCACAAAATTCCCAATAATTTCCAAAATCTGTTGCGGCACCTCATATTGTCTTTGATAAGGCTGCAATTAGGCAATTCTAAACAATAAAATTGTTAGAATAATGAGTTTCCTGCAAAATTCTACCGATTCATTTATTTCTCTACTTTTGTAACAGCCCTATTCAAAACACATCAGCTACACAATTTATGATAATATAACAGACCACTCTCTAATCATGGATTTATATCATTATTTCTTCTAAAATTCCATTAGCAGACACCGATTTAGTGAAATGTAAAATCTAAAATCCTCATTATCTCTGTTGAAACATAACAATCGATATCTGATACTTTTTAGTGCCCACATGCTTTAAGTAGCTTCATCATCATCATCGTTTTCAACGCATATGCATATGTTGTGTATACATTTTGAAAATATAATGACACCCAAATAGATATATAGGACGTGTTTTTCAGATAAAATGTGATCAAAAAATAGATTGACGCAGTTATAATTACTAAAGTGTTGCAACAACACATTGCTTTTGCAACTCTAATTCGAGACAAAACCGTGAAAAAAAATTTAATTTGGAAAATGTGAGGATAAAAGTAATTGTTTCGTTTGGTGCTCAAAAAATTGTGCAATTTTTGTGATAAAATCTCTATCATATATCGTTCCCAGGAAAACATATTAAGAAATCATCTCAGATCTAGGTCAATGCCATAATATGAACTTTGATACGTGAAACACATTAGACAACTTGTAACAATATTAATTGGACTTTTCTCCTTTGGAAATAATCGACTTGCAATTCAAAAAAAATTATTCTTTGCACCAAATAATGATCTTGCAATATGGTAGTGGTTGATAATACCGGAAATGGCTTTTTGCTTTCCACCTCCTCGGAAAAGCCAAAGCCGTCACCAAGCCCTACAGCTGACAATGCAAGTGGGTCATCCTTGCTTGCCGCCAACAAAGGAGGGTCAGCGAACCACAAAAGTGTTGTCACTAATCTCTCCTCAATGAAAGATGAACAGTGTCATGCAAATAACATTAAAGGCCCTCCTCCTGACGGAGGGGGAGGGGAAAATTCTACCCTCCTACCGCAAAGTGGGGCGACATGTACCACCATAAGTACCACAAATATAACCTCAAACAGTAGTACAACAGGGGCATCTAAAGACTGGGTGACATTAGATATTCGAAAAAGTGTTCCAAGTGCAAGTTCAAGACTATGTTCATCCAATAGACGGACTACTTTAGAAAAGTGCTTACTCTTGTTACTTCTAATTTCTTTCGTTGGGATATTCTTCCTAACGTTTTTAGTGTTCTCACAGCCATTCAGTATCTTCAATCGTAATGGTAAGTATAATACCGTGGATAGGGGTAAAACGGACCCCTGGAGTAAAATGGACATCCCGTTTAGGATATTTTAGAAGATATGATAAAAATTGTTACTGATTTTTCAAAGGAATCACAAATTACAGATTTTTTTTCAAAAATTTTCAGAATTAGCATTTTAAAGCGGGTGTCCACTTTACCCCGGTCCACGGTAATAATAAAAGGAATGACAGAGAAAATTTTCCACAAATCTTATAGTTATTTCCATTAAGACATTTGTAAAATTCATCTTAACTGGTGTTCCCTGTAAAACTGAACAAATTTGGGGTGTCCAGGCATTTTTTGACAAAAATTTTGCCAAAACTGAGCGCAAAATATTCGCGAAACTGACAAAAATTTGCAAAACCAGGATATACAAATTTTTTAGATTCTGAAAGACATGTTTTAAGCGCAAAATTTGCAATGCTTAGGCAAAAATTGCAATATTTTTGCAATTTTTTCCCAAAAATTGCCAATAACACCAATTTTTAGGCAAAATTTTCCAAAAACTGAGAAAAGTTTCCAAAACTGAGCATATTTTTCCGAAACTGAGAATTTTTCAAAACTGAGCCCAAAAAATCATTAAAACAACAAAATACAAATTTTTCAACTTTTTAAGGGTCTAAAAAGCGTCAAAGAAAAAGCCTGTCACTCAAAAAGTGCCAGACAAAAATATAACTAAAATGATTGCATGGATTGTTTTGTCCAGCTGCATGCAGGTCTGTCATAACAAGAAACTCTTTTACGGGGCTGGGCGAAAAAATCCATTTTAATAACACCCCAATGTTGTTCACTTATACCGGGAACATCAGTTGAATTTTACCTAATCTTCAAAATGAATTATGTAAAACGGATTCTAGGGCCAAGGGAAAATTTTACCCACGATAACTGTCATAGCTAATGAATGAAAAATGTGAAATTTGCAAGAAACATCAATGTTATCATATTTAATTCTCAAAATTTTTAAAACCATTCATCTTTTCTTCAAAAACAATATAAGCCACCTAAATCTGTCTACAAACTGAAACATAAACATTTTGCAAATTTTATAAATTTAGATGTCAATTGTTGACACATTTTCACAACATTTAGGTGTGTAAAACTATTAATCTTTTCACAGTCAAACAAAATATCTTAGCTCAAATGAGAAAATGATGAAAAAGTGATTTTAAGCAGGAATGTCACTTCAAAAATGTAAACTATGAGCTATGAGACTCTTCAACGGAAGTTACAAATTTTGAAAAATTTTAAGAAATGACATTTCAATTTTTCTGCTCTGTAGTGTTTATGTTTAGAAATACTATATTGAAATTCAATTTAACCACGGAAGAAAGATAAAAGATAAGTTTTTGATATAATTGAAAATTGTAGACTTCTAGAATCACCAAATTTTAAAATAATTTCTCAAGTGTATAGACTTATTTCAAATAAGTAAGGACTAATGCAAAAAGTGAGGCCGCTCAGTATAAACTATCTCAGACCCAGTTAAACTTTCTGAGGTACCGTTACATCAGAGTGAGTGGAAACCCTTAAAAAAGGGGAAGACTTTTTCAGAAAAAGTGGAATGGTTCAGAAAAATTTAAGTTTCTGATAAAAATTCACCAAATTTGATGAAGAATATTAA
>JAOWAT010006018.1:0-12744 GCA_028571025.1 Longipedia americana | reverse complement strand
TTGCCCACCCTAGTCCTTTTTATGGAGTGATTGTGAGTGAAAAAATTCCGGGAAAGTGTATTTACTCACATAGACAGGCAAAAATCCGACTTTATAGAAGTAAATTTAAATCGCAGTTAGCTCAGTGTAGATGCAATGTATTGAAAAAGTAAGGGCATTTTTGGAATCAGCAAATAAAACTATAAAATTAGTCACGTACTTCCTGAATCTGAGACCCCTTGAAACGCTCTAGAATTAAAATATTGTGTTGTCTCCAAAGACTTTCAAGGGTGAAATGAATGGAAACCCATTGATGACACTCCTGAAAGTCTTTGGAGATAACACACAACTGTTACAAAAATGAAACATTCAACTTTGTCTACAATTGCAATAATGTTTGGGAAGTGTTAGCACAGCATAAAACTATTTTTTTCTCAATTGACAATAGTAAACTGTGAATTTGCAAGATGGTTAGAAAAGTAAATGTTTGTGTTTTATGCTCCTGTTACACTGAAAAAAATATCACTGATAATTTAGACTATCAGTGATAATTTATGAAATAAATTATCGCCGATAATAAATATCGTCGATAATTTTTATCGCTGATAATTTATTCAATAAAATACCGCCGATAATCATTATCGTCGATAATTTTTATCAAGTGTAACAGGACCATTACGCCACAAAAATAATGTTTCAAACTCAACTGTCGTCCCCTAGTGTCGCTCTCCAGTCCAGTCGGAGTCTCCGGAGCCGGAGCAGTTCCAGCTTCCGCTCCGGCTATTGTATCCGGAGAACAATTAACCTACAGTATATCACAAAATCCCAATCAACTTGGTTCTCAAAGATTACCAATAGTCTATACTAGTGTCACAAGTACGCCCAATAATTTACAATCTTTATAAATCTTTATAAAAGAAAAACTCATTACATAGTATACCAATAAAATTGAAACGATATTAATGCAAAAGATATTTACACAAGGATAATTACACATACGTTACACATCAGAAAAAATATTAATTAGCTTAATGTATTATGACTGGGTTTCTACAGTTTTAGTGATAAACAATAACCTCAGGACTGAATGGAGCAAGCGGAAGAAAATTTTCAATTAGCCTTGTCCAAAATCAAGAGGAACATTATCAAGTCTCAAGTAATCTTTCTATTGGACCATTACATAAAATACATATTCGTTCTTTGAAGATGTACATGTCAGTGAAAACGATATTGTGGGAATCAGCAGTGCGAATTTGAAAAAGTGTGGAACTAGAATTGAACACTGGTTACTATGAACCACCATTGTTACTGATGTGCAAAAATAATCTCAGCAAGAAAAATTCCTGTGCATATTCCAAAATAATATCTTCCAGTTTTATGACAGGCCAAATGAACAACTATTATTTACAGTTCAATTATAATCTTACGATCTCATTACTCTCTTAGATTAGTTAATGACAATGAAAAGGTTCTTATATGGAAGTGATAAGAATTTAATTTCCTAGAATCAACTATTTTTCGTGTTATTGTTGATACAGTGTTAGACATGAAAAGATTCCGTACAGGAGCTTTTTTACTCAAATTTTCTAAGAGTAGAATTACAGCGATGTCACGATTTAACGACACAAAATTTAACATCTCACGATATAACGACATATAGGATGCCTCTATTTTCTAAATAAGCTCTGACTATTTAACGTCATCTCACGAATTAACGATATTTTCTTTGCCTCCCAAATGTGTCGTTAAATCGTGACACTACTGAATTACACTGCACTGTCAGATGCTCAGGGCAAGAAACCAATTTTCCTTTGCTAAAAATGTATGAATTTTGAGAAAAATGCTACTCAGAAACTGATCAGAGCCCTGACAGCGTCAGAAGAAAGATTTTTCTTATATTCATAGGAACTCTGAATTCTGTGCAGAGTTTTTCTATGTCTACACATGGTAAGAATTTAGTTTCTTTTGATCAACGATTTTTCGTGATATTATTGATTATTAGACCATGAAAATAGAACGAACTTATAATTGAAGTGATACTATGTACGAATTATCAAAATATGAACCATATCTTTCGAGTGTTATCGAAAACCTATGAATATTTTTAGCCTAATTGATCGTTATTTTGATTTTATATGTCTATGTTTGATAATCGTGTGGAAGTAGAGTGAAGAATATAAAAAATTAACATTATAAAGAAGTTTTGGCAAATTAGTTACAATTATGAGACCTTGCTCCTCAATTGGCTCAACCAATAAGTATGAATTTACTCATGGCTAAATCTAATTCAAGTTGACGCAATTGTTAAATATTGGCGTTGAGTTGTAAAATTTCATCTTGAACTTACAATTTGAGCATTTAGCTTCTTTGAAGTGTGAATCGAGAGGTTTCAAAAACATGAAGATCTATTCACTGACGATCTTAAGATTTAAACACATTTCCATACTTTCCAAATATTGTAGCTAAATATTCACGAAGTAAAATGCCAAATTCAACGATATTTTTTTGTAAAATGTAAAATAAGACCTTTCAGTAGTTGGTTTTAGGCTTTGTTTCAGTTGAGGTTTTTGGAAATGTTGCCGAGGCAACTTTGCCGCGGCAACAAAACTTTTTATTCTGGGAAAGTTAATACTATCAATTAAAAGCGGACTTAAAAGCAAAATATTTGTTCCTGAAGTAAACACTTACAATTACGGTTATGGAGAGAGAATTATTGACATTTTTAGACTTTTGGTTGCTGGAATTTAATATTTCTGTTGCCGCGGCCATGTTTGCTCGGCAACATTTCCAAAAATGTCTCAACTGAAGCACAACCTTTGAACATTATATTTTGAATACCTTTCCCTTGTTTTGTTTGATCAAATGTTTACACATTATATATTAGTACAATTTTAAATAGTCTTTCATTTTAGAATCTTTTAGACTGATGATTAATTAAAAACAATAATTATTTTTGAACATTACGTACTTGTCATAATAAAACTGATTTGGCATTTTTTGTTTCAAACTTTTAACTTCTTCTCTCAGTTTAAATATTGCTAAAATTGGCTTAAACTTCTTTATAATTGAAATCCTGAAGTATTGTAGCTCCAGAAAAGCACTATTGTAATAGTTTCATGATTTTAATGAACAAAATGATTGATACATTTTCAGAACTGGGCAAACAGAAAAACTCATGAGTATTCCCATGAAAGTTTTCCTAGCATTTCTTCAACACGTAGCATTGCAAAATTGGACCATTTTTTACAAATTACCGTGACTTAACCCCTAAACGCATGCGGTGGTGTTACACCATTTTTTTTCACCAGAATAATGCATATGAAAACAAGCACGAAAGCCGTGCATAACCTGCGGGTGATTTTTAAAAAATCTGATTGAATTCCTAAAAAAAAGGAAAAGCAGGAAAAGCTTTACAAATATAAAATCATCCAAAAAAATGAAAAAATGGCGGCTACGCCGCCAGACATGACCTGACAACATTTTACTATCCATCACGGGATGATGAGCGCTCTATTGCACTGAGTGGCGAACGTTGGTCACGGGATGATGAACATTGCTCCATCACACTGAGCGGTGAACATCGGTCCGTCATGAGATGACGACGTACGCTCAATGGCAAAAGGGTTCCCCCCCCCCCCAACAACAACAACAACAACAACAACAAGAATAAACACTATTCCTTGACCTGCGTTGACCCGCAGGTAAAAATCAAGAACATGATTATTTGTTCAATTTTAGTGATATGGAACAAATTCACAGAAATTCTAGGTCTAATGCAAAATTTTGAAAAAATTATTTTTCAACAAACGTCATTTAGAAAAGGTCTATTAGACACAATAATTTTCCATTAGTTTTCAGCATAGAATTCAATAGCTTTGGTAACACTGAACACAGACAAGAAATCAAAGACTACATGAAATCAATTGGCTATGCATTAAGAAGAATCGTCAGATACCAAGATTACATTTTTACCAAGTTTCCAAAGGAAATCTGAACAGCAAATGTGAAGAAATCTGAAATGTAAATGTGAACCAAACGTAAACATGAAATAAAACAACTCGTGCACTTTTAGAATCTTGCCAAATTGGTAAAACAACTCATTTTCTAAAGGGATCATAAGATGAAACCCTAACCGTCAGACTGAGCTTGTCTCAATATTTCAGTCAAATTAACTTATATCAGGTAGTCAGGTTGATCATTATTCTCCTTCCGTTGATATAATATTATGGGATGATTGTAATTTCAATCTATTGGGCTACTAGTACTGACTAGAACTGACCTCTCAGACATTGAAGTTTCAAAAGTTACCGTGGTACTGATAAAAGAGCACTTTTCGTTGATTAATATTTTCTCAGTACACATACAATGAGGAGTAATAATAAAATCCTGGGGATGGTAGGGATGTATCTCAGCAACTTTTACAAAATATAAAGTTGTGAAATTTGGCATGGTAACTTTTCATACCATTGTTGAACCCCCGAAACAAAATTTTGGTCAATATTGAACATTTACTTTTTTCCATATTATTCTGCGTGTGTTAATGCCTGTTTAGATGAGTATTACTGATGTCCAAAAGTAAAACATCTGAACTGAACGACTGTCGGTCCAGAGCGATAGGGGCTTCTTGGGGCCTTCTTTTTGGTATCTACCTATGTATCTTGGTACCATAGACTCAAAAACGGCCCATAAGCCCATGGAATGGAATATTTCTTGGAAAATGAAGGATTTTCTCCATTTTCAATGTGTTCTCAAAGAAGCCCAAAAATCCAGAAAATGCTTAATATTCCATAAAATTTGAAATTCCATGTGTTAATGGGCAGTATATAAGTCTTTGATATCAAGATACATTGGTAAGTACCAAAAAGAAGGCTCCCAAATGCCTCTATCACTCTGGACCAACAGTCGTTCAGAATTCCCTTAGAATGGCCTATTTTGTGGTCAGAGATACCCAATCAGTTCCTTTAATCAAAACTTTCTTTAGTTTCCTTTCATGTCTCAAATTCATATAATGAAGTTGATAGGTGTTCCCTAATTACAGATGTATGTGAATTTTGGAAAAATATAGCAGAAAAAGACCTGTTCCTTTCTTGAATTTAGAACTTGATTTTCTCACCTTTCAGGTTTCAAATTGATATAATGCATTTGATAGATGTTCCCTGTTTGTAGATTTTTTTGAGTTTTGAAAAAATATTACAGAGAAAAGCCTGTTTCTATAATCAAAACCTCCTATTGTTTCCTTTCTTTCAAGCTCCATATAATTCAGGTGATAGGTTTTCCTTTTTGTAGATGTACGTGAGTTTTGAAAATATGTGGCAGAAAAAAGCCTGTAACTTGCCTAAGAATCAAAACTTCCTTTTGTTTCCTGTCAGTAGGGTGTACCAATTTTTTTTCAGATAATTTTGGGAACAGTCCTAAAATTTTCATTTTGTTCCACTAATATGAAAATAAACTTAAAATCAGGCATGTAATTTACTGTTACCATGCAGCCCAACCCCATTAATTTTTGGACCAGAGCAAGTTTTTATTAATAAAACTGATCAAAATAGTATTAAATTTAGGGGGTCCTGCTCTTCATGGTAACAGTAAATAACATGCTTTATTTTGAACTTGTTTTCAAGTAAAGGGTCCAAAATGAAAAATTTAGTACACCTTACTGTCAAGCCTCAAATTCATATGAATGCTGTTGATAGATGTTCCTATTTGTAGATGTATGTGAGTTTTGAAAATATGTGGCAGAAAAAAACTTGTAACTTGCCTTTGAATCAAAACTTCCTTTTGTTTCCTTTCAGGCCACATATTGATATAATGAAGTTGATAGATCTTTCCTATTTGTAGATTAATGTGAGTTTTGAAAATAAGTAACAGAAAAAAGCCTGTTCCTTTAATCAAAACTTTCTTTTGTTTAATTTCAGGCCTCAAATTCAAACAGTGAAAGACATTGATAGATAGGATCATAGGCATATCAATGAAATTGGGGAACATTTTTTGAGGAATTCTGGAAATAAATTTTTACTCTGGAAATAAATTTTCCTGAAATTTTCAGAGTATTATTTTTTCATCACCTTTTGCCCCCTCCCATTTCAGTTTAAAATCTAGGGGAAGTTTTTGAAAAGTTCTGAAAATCTTCTTATATTTCAAAATATCAAATATTTTTTCCAAAATCATTCCTTTCAAACCAATTTTCGAGTATTTGAAAATTTTTCCATCTCAAAAGACAGATTCAGAGAGTTAAAATCATTTCAGTTTGTCTAATCATTTTCTCCTGCCCTCTGATGTTGCCAAGTCTAAAACGAGTTCTCTCCCTGTTACAGATTAATTTGAGTTTTTGAAAAAATGTGTCAAAAAAGCCTTTTTTTATTCCTCGAAATTAACACATTTTGTTTCCTTTCAGGCTTCCGCATTAATGTATGCAGTTATAGATGGTTCCTATGAAGATGTTTTAAGAGTTTTGAATGAGGCTGAAAATGAAGGTGGACAGAAATGGGTGGAGGAAGTGATTAATCAAGGGATGGGTGTTTTGAGGAGCAGTTTTCATTTTGCTGCACTATCGAATAAATTGTCTCTGTTGCAGTTATTACACCAGAGAGGTGGGAAAATTGAAGAAAGAGATTCAGTATATGGAATGAATATTTTGCACTGTGCCATTTGGAGTGTAAAAGCAGATTGCAAGGTGGTTGAAGTGATTTTGGAGTGGATTAGGGAAGAAGGCAAGCAGGACATCAAGGAGGTGGAGGATAAAATATGGAAAAGGACTCCGTTGATGTATGCTGCAACAGAAGGCCAATTGGAAATAGCAAAATTGTTGGTAGAGGCAAAATGTTGTTTGAATAGGAAATGTGAGAAGGATGGAATGACAGCCATGATGTATGCAGCAATGTATGGTCATTACAAAGTGGTTGAATTGCTCATCAATCAAAAGGCTGATGTCAACATGATCAAATCTGATGGAAGAACTGCACTTTCTTATGCAGCTGAAAGAGGTCATTACAAAGTGGTTGAATTGCTCATCAATAAGAAGGCTGATGTCAACATGGTAAACATATCTTATGTTGCTAACAATGGTCATTTCAAAGTGGTTGAATTGCTCATCAATAAAAAGGCTGATGTCAACATGGTCAATTATGATGGAAAAACTGCACTCTCTTATGCAGCTGAAAAAGGTCATTACAAAGTGGTTGAATTGCTCATTAATAATAAGGTTGATGTCAACATGGTCAATTCTGATGGAAGGACTGCACTTTCTTATGCAGCTGAGAAAGGTCATTACAAAGTTGTAGTAGAATTGATTGAAAATGGTGCTGATCCAAATATGAGAGATTCTATAAGAAGGAATGCAATGCACTATGCATGTCAAAATGGATATATTGATTGCATAATACAATTATTGAAAAGCAATGCTCAATTTAGTTTTATTGATAAAGAAAAGAACTATCCATGTGATTTGTTGATGGAAAATTTGGGAAAAGGGGTTTGTGAAGATTTCCTACAATCTGATGATTTTTTGCAATTAGACCCTGCTGTTAGGAAGAAATTTATTAATAGTGGAATCCAAATTCCATTGAGTCATGCAATTGTTAAATACTTCAATGAAAAAGGCGCTGTTTCCAACTTACAAAATTTTCAAAAGTTTATTGATATTAAAGCTACAAACAACCTTATGCAGACTATTTTGCATAAATGTGTTATAGATGGAAGAATGGAATTGGTTGACTATCTTTGCAATAATACAGAAGTTGAATTTGAAGCATTGGATATCAATAATTTCATGGCATTTCATTATGCAATTGTGAATGACAACTTAGAGATGTTCAAATGGTTCCTAGAAAATCAAAATCCAGAGTTCAAAGTGGTTATCCTCAACTCAAATGAATCAAATATTCCTATGCTGTCCTTATGTGAGTATGAGAAACAGTTTTATTCAATGCTAAAATGTATCACAGGCGCTGTAAAAATTTTAGGATATTGCAACCTAACATGTGATTCTTAAAAAGTGTTAGAGCGTTGATATCTCAAAAAGTAATCGAGTAAAATGGGTGAAAACTGTTGCAATTGCAGGCTTTTTTCACGGTTTATAGACTAGTTAAATCAGGTAAAAAATCTGTATTTCTGAGTTTTGGCAAATTCTTACTCAGTTTCTCGACTTTTGAGCTCAGCTTCTCAATTTTGAGGCTCAGTTTCAGAAAAATTTTGCTCAGTTTTCCAAAAGTTTTGGAGTTTTTTGCGTATTTTTTAAAGTAATTTCAGTTTTTACATTCAAATTACTGCAAAAGTGTATATTTTTGCAATTTTGAGCTAATAATTGAGATTAAACAATGAAAATTTTACAAAACAGCCTCATTGCGGCACAAA
This sequence comes from Longipedia americana, assembly GCA_028571025.1. Lineage (NCBI taxonomy): Eukaryota > Metazoa > Arthropoda > Copepoda > Polyarthra > Longipediidae > Longipedia > Longipedia americana. The sequence goes on along the minus strand of JAOWAT010006018.1, from coordinate 4,416 downwards.
ATTTGCTTCAGTTTGTCGCTTTTCGGTATGACGCTAGAGTATGTGTCAGCTAAAAATTCTGTATTTCTCAGTTTTGCAACTTTTTGCTCAGTTTCCCGAAAATTTGGCACTCAGTTTCAGAAAAATTTTGTGAAAAAAGCCTGATTAAATCATTATCTTAAACATCAAATAAAAATTTCGTAAGGCAATCTTAAAAACAATTTCTGTTCTTTAAGATGGCTCTGCATCTTAGAAAATTGAATCAAATGATAAGTAAAATATTTTTGCTTAATTGTAGATTATAGATATTTAATCTACAATTTGGGAAAGGTTCAATTGAGGACAGTCTTGCGAATGAAAATAATGCTAAAGCAGAATTCCCTCCAAAAGTATTCGTTTACGTAGATTATTGAATTTAATGACAGAAGGATAAAATAATCTGTTCATTAATGACATAGAAAGAAGAAATTGATACTTATTTTAAACACTTATTATTCAAATATACCTGCTGCAATAGGGATAAGAAGAAGATCAACAAGGAGCAAGAAGGGACATCTATTTTGCCTCTGTTCTTAAGTTGTATAATTTGCTGCTGCTTCTTTTTTAAAACGTTGATTGGAATATATAACCGTATCATATTTTTCAAGGTCCCTTTCAAAGAGAGGATCAATAAAAAACTTAGGTCAAATTAGTCTATCTGGGGGATAAATCAGCTCAATTTCAGCTCGAAACAAGAACAAGTCAGGCCTTGGACAGCTGCAATAATGCAAATCTTGTTAAACTGACTATTTTTGGAGAAAGAAAGGTTCTTGAGCGTTCTAGGTGGCATCCTGATGATACCCCCAATAAAACAAGAAGAACACCTTCAATATATTGTGTCTTTGAAATTATATCACTTTCCAAAAATTACAATGATCTTTTTCCCCAAAAATTGTCTCAAATGAATTTCCCTCAACATAAAAACAAATTTTCTGCAAGAAAATAATCCAGTATTCTGAACTAATATTTCTTAGAATTGTTATAAAATTTGTCTTATTTTTATCTGACAGAAGTTGCTATTCAACTTTTTTTAAGGATATACATAGAAAAGTCTTTAAAGAAACAACAACAAGAAAGAAGAGGAATTGCTTTAATGAAACCTGCCAATGGAGGTCAACAAGGATAGGTGTATCATTATTGATTGTCAATCACTCTCCTGCCTTGCCTACCATAAACAACATTAGCATTAAATGTCGTCATGCAATTCACTAAAGAATGTTTCAAAATTTCTGTCCTATTAACTTTAAACTGTTGATATTGCTCCTTATTCTCAATATGTTTACTTTGACTTGGTTATTCTGGCTAAATATTTGGAAATATCTGTCCTGTCCAGGAAATTCACAAAACTGATATTTACTAAATTTTGATACCTTTAAATTTCTGTATTTTGATGAAAGATTTTCAAAGAGAGGGCTCAAAATCATCAGTCTTTGGTAAATTGGCATAACTTTAAAGTAAATTTATTGTATTATTGGTCACAATTTTCAAAAACAAAAATATGTATATTTAGAAAATGTTGAGACTTGTCAAGTACGTTTTTGATTAACTTAAAATATTCTAATCTTTTTTAGATGGAATCATACAATATTGATTTAAGATTCTTTCCATATTCATACGGAAATGACTTTTTTCCATGACTGTAAATACAAGTAAATGATTTGCTTTAAAGATTTCTTCAAATCATTTTTCTCTTATTTCCACTGAGATTTATCTTCTCGTCAGTACGAAGACCAATTTGTCTGCATTTCCACCAAAAAAGAACTTTAAGTAATGAGTATGTACCACAAAAATCTCTGAAATTGCTCATTTTACTCAACCTACACAGTTAAAAACACGTAACACTAAAAAGCATCACTTGGCCTATCTATATACTAAGTGGCCATGAACCTGATCTGAAAAAAGGGGGACGATGGTATAAAGCTATTAGGTCAGACTATCATATAGAAAGAAAAATGTTCTAAGATGATGAATTTTGACACTGATTTCAGTAAGAAGATAATTTTCTTCCTTTCCCAAGTTTAATTTTGACATATATGCTTCTATGATGCTTTCTGTTTTGAGATATTTTGGGAAGTGTATTAATAATTCAATTAGAATTTTCCCATAAATAAAAGCATTCACAAAATTTGGTTGGGTGTCTTAAAGTATTTGAAATTCCAATAAAAGTAAACTTATCCAAGAGGGCATGGGAATGGAATCCATCCTTTGCCCATGTATTCACTATCTCTTTCTGACACCAACATGGTTAAAACCATTCGGGTGGTCCCAATGTTTATGACAGTGCTATTCACCACTGATAAGCTTCTCTTAAAAAGTTAAAAGTAACTTTTTTCAACTGATTCAATCGACTTAGTAATGGTATAGGCAATTTCAATTTTACTGACGAAAACCTCAAAATTTCATTCTTCTTTCTCTTTATTTCTACGCCTATTAGCTATTAGTTATTTTGATGCATATATATTATTAAGAATACTAATATGAAGATTTGTTTTTTTTCAAATACCAGATCCAAAACAAAGCAGGTCATTTTTACAGAAGTATAATGTACTTTTTGGGCAATTTTACTACTTGTCATAAAATCTAGAGAATACTGTAGACAGTATGAGCAATTAAAAAGCACCATACAGTTCCCTTCCTTGAGAGACGAACATTTCTAACTTCTGGTTATTTTTATAGTTCACTTACTGATGGCACCTAGATGATAAGATTTTTAACCATCATACCAATTGGTTGAAAGAATGGTTGAAAGAACCATTCATGAAATTTGAGAGGAAAACAATGAAATTTGATGGTGAAAGAGTTTCAACTGAAATTGAGGAATTCAGAAGCTAATGGTCGTCTTATACTGCACTAGGCGAAATACCCTGGATATCAAAAGAGGGAAGTGTTATAGAAAGCTGAGGATTTCAACCTTTCAAAACATCTCTTACTTTTGAATTATAAAATAGCGTTGATGACAAAGGAAAAAATTGATCTTTAAGATGGTGAATTTTCAGTAGATAAACGAAATTTTTTAGAAGCCTACTTTATCCAAAATCAAACCATCTACAAACAAGTCCAACATTTTCGTATAAAAATAATACTGCAGCTATTTACATAAAAATTGCTAGATCAATATAGTGCCACTCTTTTATTTAGGTTAGGTGCGACAGTTGAGCTCGACGAAAAGCAAAGCAGAGCACGGAAAAAAGGGAGAAAATTTTTGATGGGCTAATCGAGGAGCATCAGACGGTTAAACAGAAATTGGCATTATAACGACCTAGAAATTAAATGTTACTACTCTGTCCCAGTCAATACATTGCACCTCTCTGTTTATTCGAAGTTACTATTTCGCGGGAATTTTCAAATACAAAGTGAAGGCTTCCTCTGGTGAATTATTTGTACTTTATTATGACAATACGCACACATTTCAAAGGTTTTAAAGTGACGAAATCACAAAATGGTAATATATTAATCATTAACTTCAAGATAATGTATTTATGCAATAAAAATCGTTCATGTTTTAGAAAATATTACAGTGGGAGAGAGGAAAGGATATTAAATTCTTATAAGCTCAATTCCAACCTTAAATTCATCAAAATTAGCTCATAAAAGTAATCTGTGATTTAGATTAGCAATTGGATTATCAATTCTATCTTTTGGACGAAAATTACCATTCTTTGATTTCATTACTTTTAACATCCGTTAAAGCAACTTTTGTGGCCTAGGTTCTAACAGTCAAATTATATATTTCCTCCATCCCATAATAGATTAGGCGAACAATGTGACATGTTACAGTTTCCCGGAAAAATTACTTCAATTATTACAAGATCATTGAAGTAAAATTTTCCGTAAAACTAACGCATCACATCCCTCTCCAAATCTATTTTAGGATGGAGGAAGTACTTTTTCAGATAATGAAAATTCGGGAAAACAACGTGTATAAACAAGCAAATCTAAAATGGATTCGTGAATCAGATTCGGATTTGGGATCCAGTTCTCTTTCCAACCCTCAAAATGTTGTCATGCAAAATCTCTTTGGGGCACCTTATATTCTCTGAAAAGTCTCGGAAGCAAAAGTTCAACTGTCACAGCACCAAAAATTCAGATTAAACAACACTTTCATTCTCAAAAAATTTATTTTCCCAGATCGATTTTAATTTTTTAAATTACGCTACTTCAACAGAGGATGTACATTTCATAATGTTGAATTCCGCAAAATACGAGACAACAAATGAATAGAGAAGTGCAATGTATTGATTGGGACAGAGTAGTATTAGAAAAAGGATTCGAATTATACTAAGCTGGAGCAACATTCTAAAATAAAAAAAAAAGGTTTTGAAAGGCTGACAGTTTCCTCTGTTGTTATTTTTCATTTTCCTTTATATTGTGAAAGGCCTATTTTTGTATACAAATTTA
>JAOWAT010005907.1:0-12746 GCA_028571025.1 Longipedia americana | reverse complement strand
GAGCTAGAGCCCCAAATCTGTGGGAAAGAATTTTTTATCAAAAATTATGAACCTAAATTATAAAGAAGTAAACCATCAAAAAGTTTTGAAGCAAGATGTTTCCAAGAGCCCCCAAAATTCTACTTCACATATATTTGAACGGAAAAATTCTATTACTACAATTTTGAGAAAAGTCTGATTGTATTTGGGAAATTTTTATGTTAAAAAATATGCATTGTCTGACACAGTGATGGGTATGAGACAAAAGAAAACCAGACCTTTGGTGAGATAGGTGAGGTAGGTGAGCCAAATCCCCCCACATTTATAATGACTGGTCTTTAGATCCGCCAGGAGATTCCTGGCGGATAAAAAGAGGTATTCTTTATAATTATGCATGCAGTACATTAAAATTGATTGCAAACTTTCAAAATGAATCTAATAAATGAAGTTTGCCTTGTAATCAGCTCAAATTGATTTAAAATTCTAAAATTTTGTCTATTTTACTAATGAGAATTTACTACAGCCACATTTTCACAAATGATGATTTTAATTCCTTCGTTTAGATTTCTGAAAAGCAATTGAATATTTTCAATGCTTTTTAAAACTTTTGCTTTAAGGTAACCAAATCAAACATAGAGTACGTTACCTTTAGTAGGATCACCAGGAATAACAAATCGATGATAAATTTCCTATTTCACTTAACACACTTTTTATATGAGGTGTCCCAACGGACTTTGGCAATTAATTTTTTTGCGTAATTTTGAGAAAACGGCATTTTAAATTTTCTGTTATGTAGTAAATTTACTGAAGATGCTATATTGAAACTCAATTTCCGCATAGAGGAAAAGAGATAATTGCATGATTCTTTTTGAAAATGAAAGATAAAGTATAAATATAATTGAAAATTGTAGGCTTCCAAAATGACAAAATTTCCAATAATTTCCAAAGTCCTTTGGGGCACCTCAAATGTGCGAGCTTCAAAGGCTTTCAGGAGGGTAAAATATGGAAATCCATTGATTACACTCCTCACAGTCTTTGGAGATAACACAAATAGAGCCTTTGAATTATATCAAAATAGCTTAATATTTTGCTAATGTGCAGGAAAGAATACAGTGTAACTATGGATCGACTAATAACAATTTTTGGAAATTATACATGCAGGCTTTTTTGGTGCATCTTAGAATGGTTAAATGACCTAAAATTTTCATATTTGGCAGCTTCGGTAAAATTTTGGCTCAGTTTCACTATTTTTGGGCTCAGTTTCACGATTTTGGGCTCAGTTTCAGCAAAAACCTTGCTCAGTTTGTCCAAAATTTTTGAGCGTTTCAGAAATTTTCTTTCGCGTTTCAAAATCATGAATTTTAGGCAATTTTAAGCTCAAAAACAGCATAAAACAAAGAATTATTAACCAAAATTGCATTTTACACCTGAAAAACACACTTATTTTTGAATGGGGAAAAAATTTGTTTCACCTAAAAATTTTGTATTTTCAGTTTCATGATATTTTGCTCAGTTTCGCAAAAATTTGACGCTCAGTTTCAGAAAAATTTTGTCAAAAGAAAAGCCTGACATGCCACAAAATTTATCTACTTTCAGGAATATTTTGTCAAATTAATGGTAAATCTTTGGAAGAATATTCACTGCTATTAATTCTCAATCACTTCACAGTCCTTCGTAATTCAATGATCTTCCGAAAATCTGTTCAATAACATAATCACTCAAATATCTGTCCGGGCCGGGTGTGTTATTGATTCGATATGCGGCAGTGAAAATGCGGGTTGCGGCTTTTGTGCACAGAGACACAGAGAAAGAAAATAAACTCTTATTATTTTGTGTCGTTATTCATTGATGCCAAATATGGAACACAATCCCAATTCAAATGAGCACTTCACTTCACTTAAGGTATTGGAAACTGAGGCGGCTCAAAAAATTTCCAGAATCAAATTTTCACTTAGCAAAGAGGCTGTTCTGTATATCAATATGACACTTTCACATCAATAATATGTGAAGTTGATAGAAGAAATGAGAGGCCATTTGTTAGGAAATTGAAAAGAATTCGGAAATTTACTCTGCATCCTTGAACTTTTAGAAATGTTTTGTACCATTCTGAAATCACCCGGAACAAAATATTCCAAATTCTATTGCACATTTCTGCAGCTACAAGGATGCTGATGATATTTGCGGATTCTGTTCAATTTCCTAACATACGGCCTCTGATTTCTTCCGTCAACTTCATATATCACAAATTTACGGCAGGGTTGGATGTTAGAGATGAACTCAAAGTTCTTGAAATTAAAGGCAAACAGAATCAAAATTAATTGAGACCCTTTAGTCCGATTTGTTTCAATAATGTAATACTGCAGAAATTACAGAGCAAAAAAGATTAAATTTTCACCCAAGAAACTTATTGTAAATTTTAAATGTGGACTCAAATGTTGGGTCAGTCTGCCTTTAAATATGCTTTATTTTGAATCCAGAATAGAAAACTGCCAGTAATTCACTTATGCATGAAGAAATTTAACACTTGGAATTTCGGTATACGTGCCAATTTGGGCTTAAATTATTTGCAAACTCCTTGGAGAGAGCTCACATCTTCTATCAGGTTTGATTTAGTTTTGGTCTTCTTGAATTGAGCAATGTTTGAATGCATTGAGTCGGAAATGTATGTTTGTGTCTGTTCAGATCATCTAATTCGGTAAGCTTCATTATCCTTGATGGTCATCAGAAAACAAGTTAAACAGTAGCCTGAAACAAAAGAAGCATTTCTTTTAAAAAGAGTAAGCACATGCATAATTTTCAGAAATAGGCAACGCGTCGGTCTGCATTTAACTGATGTTCCCTGTAAAAGTGTACAAAATTAGGGTGTTATCAAAATACAGTAATACCAAAATATAGCTACAAGGATTGAACGGATTGTTTCACCCCGTTCCGTAACACAGTTTCTTGGTACAACAAGCCTGCGTGGAGCTGGACGGAGCAATCCATTCAATCATTTTAGCTATATTTGCGTCTGGTTGATTTTGAGAAACCTAATTTTGCTCATTTTCAGAAGGAACATCAGTTAAGTCTTTGTGTAAATAAAATCTTCAAATGTACTACTCCGTCCCATCAAACTTGGCTCAAAAGGAAATTTATCAAACCGATTTTCATCTCAACTTCTCTTACTTGCATGAAGTCTAAGTGAAAACAAGTACAGGTATGTACTTAACCCGCGTGAAACTACAGGATTTTTTTAAAAGTTTGTATCAAGTCTAAACCTGCTTTCTTCTTTTGTCTCATACTACTTTTTTCAGATTTATACTTTTTGCTGTAATGAAAATCAAGTCTAAATTTGTTATCTTCTGCCATCTCATACTTCTTTATACATATTTTATTCTGTTTATTGTAATGACAATAAAGTCTGAACTTGTTTTTTCTTCCATCTCATACTTCTTTTCCCTAGTATGAAAATCAAGTCTAAACTTTTTTCCTCTTTCATCTCATACTTCTTTTTACACAACTGTCTTTGCTGAGTTTCATACCTGAGAAACATACCGAAAAGAGACAACTTGAGTCATTCTCATCTCAAGCACAGGACAAGCACAGGTATGAGACGCAACAAAACCAAAAAGCAATAACTTCTTAAGAGAAATGCCTCAGGGAAGTGGTCTCCTAAACAGGACTTTATGACCCATGTGTCGCTTCACGACTCCAGGCGGGTAAAAAGGGAGAGTTTTAAAAATTCAATATTCTGCAGTTTTCAAATCTGCCTTTCAGGCTTTTTTCTTCGCGCTTTTCTAAATGAGGCCAATTTGAGGCAATCGTAAAAAATCTCGAGGAAATCTCGTGAAACTCAGTTTTTGCATATTTGAGTCTCAGTTTTGGAGAAAATATCTCAGTTTTTTGAGAACATTGTCAGTTTTCAAAACATTTTCTTACTTTTTGTAAAAAAAAGTTACTTAGTTTTTTCGAAAATAGGTCTAAAATCAACATTCCGAGAGAATATGGGCAAAAATTTCTTTAAATTTTCACAGATTCAACAAAAGATAATCAAATGTAATCGCTATTGCATCTACACAAAACTTTTGAAATTTAAAATTTTTGGTAAAACTTAGTTTTATGAGCTTTTTCCTCAGTTTTGCCACTATTTCTCAGTTTTTTGAACAAAAATGTGTGCAGTTTTTTTAAGAAATTTTGCGAAAGAAAAAGCCTGCCTTTATTTTTCTTCATGCGTGCTGAGGAGTCTCAAAACTAGTTCGTTGGTACGGAATAACACCTGTTTTTCTATTTCTATGAAAGTTTTTATAGACGTTTTTGAAAAACTAAGACCATATTGCCAAACATATGCTATATTGTTTATTTTACCCAAATAATAAACAAAAGTAAATAAAATTTTACTTCCACAAGAATAATAGGTTTCAATAATGATTTATGGAAATTCCATTACACTACTCTTTCTGTAGTGTACATGACGTGCCTTTTAGCCCAAACTTGGGAATTATAAATCTGAATCTCCATATTTGTTCACATAATATGAGGCATTTGGGAGTCCAGATATGGTTACAGATGCCAATGCACTTCTTCTCATGTTCATAGAAGGCCAAGAATTCAACCACACATTTGATTCTGGACAATAAACTTCTGTATCACTGATGACTCCTATACCTTCAAAACCACCCATCACATAAATTTTGCTATCGACAATTGTGACACTGAAATTTGATCTTTGTACATGCATTTCAGCCACATAATTCCAATGAGGATTGGACAATAAGGACAGGTTCCAACATTCAACTAAAATTTAGAAAATTTGGACCACTCATTCCTAGTATTAAACATTAACAGGATAACATTTTCACATTCATTTGGCCTGAGTAGCTTGAGTTTTACTGTACTTTTAATTTAATATTTATTTAAAGGTAAAATTTTCAATGCATTATTTACACTACCTCTGTCTCAAAATAGATTAGGCGGACGTTATGACTTGTTGCAGTTTTGCGGAAAAATCTATTTCATTGAATCACCAATCATTGAAGTGAATTTTTCCGCGAAACTACAGCATGTCATGTCGTTCGCTTATTCTATTTTGAGACAGAGGTTGTATTACTTTTCAATAAAGGTACCGTAATGTACTGTACAGGCCAAAATGAGTGTGAAAATGTTAACTCGTTAATATTTAATATGTATGAGTAAGTTGATATGAAAAAATGTAAAAAAAATGAATTGAAAAAATGCTAACAATGTCTCATTGAGTGTAGATCTCCAGAGATTTATAGAGTGTAGATCTTTAGAGATTTGAGCAAGTAGAAAATGCACAGCAAACACTACATGAAGTTTCCCATACAGTAATCTCACCTTTTAACGACATTTGAGTGTCTCCCGCCTCCCTTTACTAAATAAGCTCTCACATTTTGTCGACAAAGATTGAGCAATTCTCACCTATTAACATTTTTCCAAAATAAAAATGCAGAAAATGGGCAAAAGTCCAGTTTCTTCCTAATTGAAATTGAGACAAATTGATTTGGACAGCATTTCAGATACTTTTGTCATTTCTAACCTTACCCAAGTTGCCTTATCCTTAGCTTACAAGACAAATTAAATTAAATTAATTGCATTGTTCAGTGAACCCAATCCACGCCGACGACACTAAAGTGTTGTTCACTATCCTACTCAGAAAATGCATACATGAAGATTTTACGGGAAAATGCTTAATATTCATCCAAAAATTTAAAAATTGGGAAAGGAACTATCGATATTTTTCAATAAAAATATGTCACGAGGAGGAAAATATTTTCTCATCGTCCTCAAAAAAGTTCCAGATTACAAAGAAAGTCAATTGAAGTCAATTTTTCGGCGTTGATTGGGTTAAATTGTTTTGGAATCTGATTCCGACTCAGAACCAAGTAGAGCTTTTGAATCTGATTCAGATGCAGTTTATGGTTGAAAATTTAGTTTGTATCTGTTTCCGTTACAGACACAGTTTCTTTAATTTATATCTGATACAGAAACATGCATGTTTCTAAAAGATCGGGAAAACTTAACATCCACAAAAAGTAAACAAAAAGATGCATGTTTCTGTATTGGATACAGAAACAAATACAAACTAACATTTCAACCCTTATGATTCAACACAAAAGTGGGGAAATTGCAGTACTCTTAGAATTGTTGTCCCAAATTTTATTCAAATCCAAAAGCTGAATCTGAATCAGATTTTGAAACTACATCTGCAAATATTTATGCAGATTCACCCATTAGTTGGAATCTGAATATGATTCAGATGTAAATGCAAATGCAGCTTTTGAATCTAATCCAGATGCAGTTTTCGGATTCAAAGTAAATTTGGGAAAGTAATCATGTTCACTTTTTTGTATTACTCCGTCCCAACAGACTTGGCTCAACAGGAAGTTCATCAAAATCGTACATTTTCAACTCTAGTTCTAGCGGATTTCTCGAATGCTTATGAAAAAAGTAAAAGCAGATTTGAAAACTACAGAATTTCTGGTTTCTAAAACTTTTCCGATTTTTTATCTAACCTTCAGGCAAGTAAAAAAATTGAGATAAACTGTGTGGTTTTAATCAATTTCCTGTTGAGCCAAGTTCGAGGGGACGGAGTAGTACAAAATTCGTTCTTCAATATGTTGCATTTTCCAAATTTTGTTATTTTTTCTTCGCATGAAAAATTGCATCTGAAACTGATCCATATTCAAACCACCTTTTCAACCTTAAATGTACCATACCAAATCTGAAAATCAGTGACCTATCTAGTCAATTATTTTGTGTTACAATCATATTAATTATTTTTAAGGACGTGCACCAAATTTACTACATATCTTATGATCTCAAAAAAATCCATGTGAACTTTTCTTTACGTTTTGGTTCGTATTACGCTAACTTGTTAAAAAGGTTGTTCAAAAACTTTAAAACTCAATGCCAAAGAAAAAATGGATCAAAAAATTAAACCAAAATTGTACAAGAATAGGAAATGGTATTTGTTTGTGACCTGTATAGTCGATTGTTTTATTTTAAAATTGTATTAAGGGTTTTTATGGACAGGCACACGTAAGTTGAAAACATTAATTAAATTTTCTGTTTTTAACACAAACCAAAAATTGCACAAAGAAGGATCAAAATAAAATAATTTGAAATTATTATCCTTTACAGTAAGAAATGAATCTTGAAAATGTATTTATTGTAAGCCTCAAGGAGGTTTTATTAACAGCAAAGATTATTAAGACAAAATTGCAAAATTATAATACACCATTTCAGTCATTAAACTGCGCAGGGTTCAAAAGTTTTAGTTCTTGTTCCATAAATAACTTGGCAGGAACCTGTCAAAAATCAGAAAATTAGGTGATTTTTGATAGTATTAATCTATAAATTGTGCCATGATATTCTCAACCCTTTTTTATGATTAAAATCGTCTCATTTTGTACAAATATCTCTTTCAACATAATGCAATGCATTTTAATGCGTAATAACTCTAGTCTAAATGTTTGTGAATTTTGTGCATATGCTCATGCGAATGAAATAAAAACTTGTGTCAAACATCATAAAATACTGGTTTGGGGTATTTCATTATCTATATGTAAAACAAGCAGACTTGATATGAGGTGGCCCAACGGACTTTTGACATTATCCAAAATTTTGTCATTTTGGGGTCCCACAATTTTTAAGTGTAGCCTAAACTTATCTCTTACCAGCAAAAAGAATTTTTCAGTTATCTCTTTTCTCCTATGCGGAAATTGAGATTAAAGATGGCATTTTCAATGAAATTACTACAGAACAGAAAATTTAAAACGCTATTTTCTCAAAATTGCACAAAATTCTTAATTTCAAAAGTCCGTTGGGACACCTCATATTATGATACATATTTCTAGCCTCAATGATATTAACAGGGCAAGCCTTAGACCGTTGATGTATTTTTGAATATGAGCTCCAACTTCAAAGGCATCATACGGACAGAGGAGGGGTTAATTTTGGCACTACCAATCATGAACCGATTTTTCCAACATCCTTACTGAACAGGAAATTTAGATTTTTAAAGTTGGACAAACACTCATTGAATAATTAATAAAAGACGGTTGACCAATATATTCAACGCAACGTGTGTAATACTTTTATATGGGCGATAGATTTACCAAGAACTTCAATGCGGACTCCGTCCAGGACCAGGCGGAGAAGATTGGACAAAAGGGTCAAGTTTGGACAAAAATGGAAAAATTTGACAAAGCAGGACAAACGACGTAATGGACATCTTTTACATCATTTTCATAATTTTCTCAAGAATTTTGCATCATCACCGAGGGGGTTTCAGGAACATTGATTAAGTTTTGAAGAAGTTAGAACGTTTTTTGTTTAATTGTAGTAACTTTTGGCACCAAAAATAGCAAAATTTTGAGAAAGTTCAAAAAAATTCCTGAAGATGTCCAAAAGCACAAAAGCATCCTAGGGGAAAGTTTTAGGATGATTGGTTAAATTTTGAAGAAGTTAGAAGGATTTATAGTTTTATTGTAGTAACTTTTGATGCCAAATATGGCCAATCTTTTATTAAAGGGAGGCTGACCTCAGGATATATGCTTTGCTTAGAATGGTGTTTATGCCTTGAAATAATTTTCCAATTTAACAATTTTTCTCAAACTCTATTTTGTTCATAGTAACAGCAGTATCTAAATAAGTAAAGCACAATGTTTGTATCTCTGTCTGTCTGTCTGTTTGTATGTTCCTTATGCATTCGGAGGCCGTTGTACCAATTTGGATGAAACTTGGTAGGAGGACCCCTGATGATCCCGGGAATGTTTTAAACCGGAAGCGGAAGTGCAACCGGAAGTAGAACCCGAAAAACCGGAAGTACCCATTTTTGACCTGTTTTTGCTATATTAGCAATATTAACGGTTTTTCGCGATTGACTCAAAATTGGTAGGAGCTACAAAATTTACTTCATAACTTTGGACCCGATTTTTATGCTTGAAATATCTTATCTTATGCATTTTTGTCGTAGGACACATCGTATATGAAATATTCGCGAAAAACTGGCGACCGCTCATGATATTAACCAACAGACTATGCCTGAGGTCACTGTATACGGATTTTCTTGATTAAATCAGTATGTGTGCAAAGATACAAAGAAGTGTTACATATTTTCTTAGCTAATTTCAATTGGATGGAGAAGTAATACACAATATTTATATGTCTGTATGTATGTTCATTATGCATTCAGAGGCCATTGAACCAATTTGGATGAAACTTGGTGGGTGGACCCCTCAAAAATCACTTCTTTGATGTTTTTGGGACCGGAAGTTCTAAAAAATTGCATATTTTGGCCCCTGAGACCTCAAAAATCACTTTTATGAAGGTTTTTGGAGCAGGATGTGATTAAAATTGCAAATTTTGGTCCCTGTGACCTCAAAAATCACTTTTATGGTGATTTAGGGACAGGGAATGGACGTTTCAGACCAAGAGTAAAAGTTTGTATAGACTGTACTGGGAGCGAGGGCACAGCCCGAGTCCGTGATTTATACCAGGAATTCTTTCTGTTTGTGTAATTGTTTGGGACTGAAAGTGAAAATTTTGGAACGGAAGTAAAACCAAAAGTGTTAAAATTGCATATTTTGGCCCCTGAGACCTCAAAGATAACTTCTATGAAGGTTTTTGGAACAGGAAGTGAAAGTTTCAGACCAAAAGTAAAACTGGAAGGGATAAAATTTGCAAATTTTAACCCTAGGACCTCAAAAATCACTTTTATGGTGATTTAGGGACAGGGAATGGAAGTTTCAGACTGGAAGTAGTAGTTTGAATAGACTCTACCGGGAGCGAGGGCGCAGCCCGAGTCCGCAATATATACCAGGGCTTCTGTTTTTGTAATTTCAATCCAGGGCAACGCCGGGTATTTCTGCTAGTCATTTTTAAAATAGAGCTAAAATTTTCTTAGGTCTTATTGCATACGCTAGTCATGCTATGCTTGTATTGTAAAAATCTGGGAAAATCTATCACACTTAACATAAAATTTGGATTAGGAACAATTTCACATCTCTTTGTATTATTGTGATGTGTGATAGATTTTCCCAGATTTTTTCAATACAAGCTTAAGATGACCAGGGTATGCAATAAGACCTCAGAAAATTCTAACTCTATTATTAAAATGAATTTGCTGTTACCATGATTAAAATATAGTTTGAGTAAAAATTGTTAAATTGGAAATTTTTTTCAAGGCATAAACTCCAATTCAAGGAGGGACTTATTTCTTGAGGTCAGCCTCCCTTTAAAAAATTTCGGAAAGTTCAAAATATTGCTGAAAATGTCCAAAGGCATCGTTTGTGGAGGTTTCATGCATATGGTTTCAGGATGGATTGTTAAGTTTTGAAGAAGTTATAAGGATCTATAGTTTTATTTTGGTGCCAAAAATGGCCAAAATTGGTAATTTATTCTGAAAGTTCAAAAAATTACTGCAAATGATGAAAGGTATTGTTTATGAAGGTTTTTGGATGATTTTTTAAGTTTTAAAGAAGTTAAAAGGTGCCAATAATCGCGGAAATTTTTAAATTTTATTATGAAAGTTCAAAATATTACTGAAAATGTCCAAAGGCATCGTTTGTGAAAGTTTCATGATGATTCGTTAAGTTTTGAAGAAGTTAGAAGGATTTTTTGAAGTTGTCTATTGAAGAAGACGGAGGAGGAGAAGAAAAAAAGACGCTTTAAGACCATGCGTTCCGCCTGGTAAAAAGTCTTTCCTAATTATCGGGAAATATTGTTGGCCATTCGGTACAATTGAAATACTTATGCAGATTTTACCAATTTTGGTTGAACGATCTCAAAACCAAAATTGTGTTCTATTCAATAGTGACGTCATACTTCATTGCTCACTCATCCATATATCTCTCGAATCTTGCATAAGTTACCAAAATTTCACCAGAACAGCTGTCAAGTTCAAAAAGATCTTTCTATGAAGTTAAACAGCAAATGCATTTTTATTCCTTATAAACATAAACTTAATAAGCATACGAGGCTCGGATTTTGGGATTTTTTACAAAAAAGGATATTCATATGATTAATAGAAAATCAAAGGCTGGTCGAAATTATACTACGGTTATAAAAAACTTAGTGTAATATTTATTTCTGTCATTGGGGGAAGCAAGACGGGAAATGGGAAAAAAATATTGAGATTTTTTTCCTTTTTTTAAGAATGTCATTGAGGTGCGGAGCCCCGAAATAATGAGTGAAAATTAAGTAAAATTTGGAATGTGTTTGAACTTCACAGAATACTTCCTCCAGATGCAGGTAAGTAACTCTCCTTTTCATGTAAGAAAAAAGGCCTGTGAAATTGGAAAAATTTTTCTCATCCCTATGAAAAAAGCCTGTATGATGGGAAAATTTTTCCCGTCTTAGGATTTTGGGAAAAATTTTTCCCATCACTACTAATAGGGATGGGTAAAATTATTTCTCATGCGCTTCACTTAATTAATAAATACAGGTTTTATTAAAGTGCTCATGAAAAATTAATTGACCTTTATATTAATGATTAGATCTATTTGGTTTGAAAATGGAAGTTTTTACTTTCCTAGTTTAGATATTTTCTTTTTGAAGGGGGAATGCTTAAAAGAAGTCAACAAAATGGATTTAATTTTTGTTCTAGTAATATCAGGTAAAATATTGGTGCAAATTACATATTCAGACTAAGAGTGACATAGTACGTTCAATTCAAGGAAAAAGAGAACTTTTTTGCAAAATTATGCTACAATTAGGTGGTGGACTTAATCATTTTTTCTCTAAAATTTAGAATCAGTCCATAATTCTGTAATCACCTAGTACAATTAATTTTAAAAAGACTTATGTAGTAAAACAAACATCAGATATTTAATTCAGAACAAGGTTTTTTCCCTTTAAAATATCAAGTAAAGTTACTTAAATTTTTAGGGTGTCTGGCAGTTTTTAGACCCATAAAACAGGGAAAATGTATTTTTCAGTTATTGATTTTTGAGTACCAGTTTTAGAAAACTTTTCTCAGTTTTGAGAAAAATCGTCTCAGTTTTGGAAATATTCTAGGAATTCTTGAAAAAACGGACAATTTTAACCAATTTTGGCCTAAATCAAACGGAAATTGGAATTAGAACTTGGATATTTTCCAGTTTTGAGGGCATTTTGTACTCAATGATCATAATTGATGAATATAAAGATTAGAAAAAATATGTCGAAAAAACTAAGATTGTTATATTTCTCAGTTTTGCTAATTTTTCTCAGTTTCATTAACAATTGCCCTCAGTTTCCGAACTTTTACTTTTTCCTAAAAACATGTCACATTCAGTAACTAAGTCCATACCCTCACGTTTGTCAAAACATGAATCAAATTTCACCTTGAATTAACTCAACAAAATCTAATGCTCTGTTGCTAAAATTCAATTTAGATGTGTGCACTTCAACGACAATTATTACTTCAGTTCACATAAAATTTAGGCTTTTCAGCTTGTAACGGTATTATGTCAGTAATGTAAAACACAGAGGTAAACTAATTCAGCGGTTTGAAAGGTCAACTGAACAAAAATCTATTTTTTCAATTTACTTTAAAAAAGTCCAAGAATTTTCGAGCAAATTGCAAAATTATTCAATTGGATCTTAAAATTCCAAAAACATGAGGCGTCCCAAGGAGATTTTTTGAAAAATTTGTAGTTTTGAGAAAATAGCATTTAAAGCTCTTGCCATATTAAAAGTTTAATTGGCCATTAACCCTATTAGGCCCAGGTCAGGCTGAAAACAGCCTGCCCTACAATTTTTTTAATTTTTCAAAGAATTGTGGA